>JANHFM010005324.1:36098-46208 GCA_032468115.1 Grayia smithii | reverse complement strand
TTTACAAGGTCAGCTTATTGCCCCCAACAATCTGGGTCCTCAGTTTACCTACCTCGAAAGGATGGAAGGCTGAGTCAGGCATTTCTGTTTATACTCAGAAGTCAAAAATGGTTGAATAATTATACCCATAAAATTAATGAATATTATAAAATAAAAATAATTCTATAGAGTGATGAATTATGACAAAGGGAGTATTTGGTTGGGAGTATTAGTGATTCATATACAGAAAATCTCTCCAAAGTTTGGTCACAGATAAAACAAAGGATTCTGGGAAGAAAAGCTGACAGCCAATTTGATAAATAGCATCCTATTTTTGCTGCCCTAACACTGACTTGAGATATGTTAACAGTGGAGAAAGAACTATAAAATGAGAAATGCTAGAATTATGCATTCCTTCTTCGGTATCCAGGTGCTAACAGAATATTTGTTAAGAAGAGGCTGCTCAGAAGTTCCAAATATTGGAAATATCATTTTACCTTTACAGAACAATCTGAGAGGAAAAAATACATTGTGAAAGATGTTTGGCCCAAAAAATATTTTGCAATTTGGTGAGACAGATTATTGTTATTTCAAATTCTCTTCTTGTAAATATTTGTCAAGCATTAAATTTGAACAGTGAAGTAAATGTTAGCTCAGGAAGATTGTAAAAGAAAAACCTGTGTGCTGAAACCACTTCAACTCTCTTACAAAACTATAGCGACTCAATGAGTGCTAAACATTAGGTCAGGCTTACGATTGTAGCCATTAATGGGCTTTTATCTTCCATGAATTTGCCTCTTTCAAAGTCATTCAAGCAAACAAGTCATCAGGATATGTCAGCATGATTACCTATTTTTAACTGTGCCAGTGTTTTAAAAAGTATTTCTTGTCTGTTCTGAATCCCACACATTTTGCTTCCTTGGATAACCCCACTGTTCAGAATTTTGAAAGACGAAGAAAGACTCATTTATTTTCTCCACACCAAGCTTCACTGAGTACACTTATAATGATCACCCTTATTTGACTTTTTTTTCGAGAGAAAAAGTCCTAAATGTTTCTTTGGGGCTATGAATTGGAGTATTATTTATAGAGCTGCACAAAGAAGTGCAGGCTTTATTTGCGAATTGATACAGGCAATACTTCTTACCTTTTTCTTTCTTTTTTTTTTCAATCTTTATGAAGATAAGGAATATAATTTCATTCTATTCATTATTTATAAAAATAGCTTTTGTAATTTCATCTGCAATAAATCCATCAAGTGATTGTTTTATATTCTGATTCTTTGAAAAATAACTAAACCATTATAACACTGAATCAATTTTTAACAATACTTTGAGTCAAAAATCTTATATATTTCCTAAATCACTCCAGCTCTGTATTTCCTTTAAAAATGGCCGGTGCCTTTCATTCCTTAGAATATTACAGAAATATATCTGAAAACCTTTATAAAGCAGTGTGCAATGCTATATTTGTTTATTGGATTCAGTGGAGCTTACTCCAGAGAAAATGGATGTGGGATTGATCAATTCACCATTTGCACTGCAGTCTCATGCCATTCTAAGTTGTTCCTGATTTATAAAATCGTCAATAGCTATGACACTTCATGTTTTATAGACATAGTAAGAGCTCCTTCTTTGTAATATATCCAGTTATTTTGGTTGGCAGACCAAAATAACACATAGGGAAAAAAAGGATATTTTGGTGTTAGGCACTGGCAATGGTTACATTCCTATTAGAATTGCCAACATTATGATCATTGTTGTTTTTTAAAGTTGTACTGGGCTTACTGTTGTCAGTCCTTTGCTCTTTTGAAATGATAGTTGAAGTTGAAGCTGATATGCCTTTTGATCTTTTCTGTTACAACATATGACATGTCCTTTTTCCAAAGGTGTCCTCTGGAACCTGTCTTCGTGTGATGCAGTAAAAATGACAATCATCCGAGATGCTTTAGGAACATTAACAAACAGTGTGATAGTTCCTCATTCTGGATGGAATAATTCTTCCTTTGATGATGATCATAAAATTAAATTCCAGACTTCTTTAGTTCTGCGCAACACAACTGGTTGTCTAAGGTAAAATCATAGTTTCATAATAATCATCTTAACTAGTAAATGCTTATGTATCCCTTTTAAACCCTTTATCTTTGTAATTCAAGCTACCATAATAATCTTTCTTTTCAATAATGAAAGAAGTGCTCCAAATGTAGGCCCAAAGATATACTATTATATGAACGAAATAATCCAGTATTCATTCAAAGCCTTCACCTAGTTGATTTGGTCCAGATCAAAGTAATAATTTATTTTGTAGCATATTACCAATGTGTGTATGGTTTTTATTAATGCAAGCATTGCAAAATTAAGACAAAGTACTTCCATCAAAATCATTATAATAATAGCTAGTATGTATGTCTCTAAGAGATTGGTTTTGCCCAATGGTTTGTTGGAGGGTTTTGTTCATATTTTTCCCTCTTAATTAGCAAAGTTCACTTCTCATATTTTATCAAAAATGTTTCAGTAGGCCCATGAGTGCCAAATATGTCAGTTTTGCACATAAGTCTATTGTTTAAGTCACACAATTTCAGCTCTACTTGGGGAAGACTTTTCGATGTTGGCTGCATTCTGTAAATCCAGATTCTAAAATAAATCTATAGACTTTCACTCCAAAATCTAAAAACCCACTCAATTTATTCTATAATCTTTCTTAGCTATCAAGCACCATAAATTCAGAACTCGTTTCCCAGTTACTGGGCTTTATCAGTTGCCTTTGGTGAGATGACTGGTTACATACATTTGATAAATAAATAAAATCTTGGGATAAAAGGTACTTACTACTTCCACCTTTATGTTTCAAAAGTGGGCTTATCTTACAACAGTATGATAATTTCTCAAGGAAACCTTATTCCTTAAGTTCTCAGCACTACTGATCTTTATATTGGATTGCAGGGGTTTTGAAATGTCAAGTTCAAAAGCAGGTAGTACTTTTGACATGGGAGCCAGAAAAGGTATCTTTGCCTGTTACAGAATTAGTTCTACCTATGATTTTTGCCTCTTCAGCATTAGCAGCTCTGGTTCAAGCAATTTTGGCTTTAGTGGAGATTTCAGTTCAGTTGCCATTCAAATTAGGTGCCCTTTCACTACCACTTAGATGAGCTTCTGGAAGCTCATTGGCTGATACATTTATTAGGGTGATTACTGGATCTAAAAACTTTTGTTTTGAATTAGCTGCCCACTCCCTCTCAGACACTTGTTAATAAATGACCAAAGGATCTCTCTCCATATGACAAAACCCACCCTTAAACTCCTGGTCATTGACCCAATAAACATTTCATTTCACCCTTAAGCTTATCCCAGTGGCTACTGGATATTGTATTGGACACATCCAGGCTCCATCAGTTATGGGTGAGTAGGTATGTGTACCAGATGCCCATTCCTTTATCTTCAGGGTTTTGGGTTTTTTTTGTTTTGTTTTTTTTGATTGGCAAAGAATGCATAGCAGAAGCTGCTTGTTATGTTCCATGCTTTTTGATAAGTAGGGAACCGATCAAAGATGAAGGATGACAATTACCATTTTCTTGCCTTATCGTTTATCTTCACCTCTCTAACTGTTGAGTATGGCCCAGCACCAAAATTGGAACCTGTTGACAGACAGGGAAGGCAGGAAATTCAACTTCAAAGAATGTAATTCTTACAGTATTCAATCATTGCTTTGTCCTAGCGTACCACTAATCCTCAAGCTCCTACAGGCTATTATCAACAATTTATGTAGGAAAAGACAAGTGATTGTTCAGAGGAAAAAGAACAAACAACAAGAAGTTACTATCTTCTTTATCATCATGCCAAGCAACAAATCACAGCAGCTTAACATGAAGTCGTGCTTTATCAAGTGCTGCCTGCTTCGTGTAGTGTCAGGGATGGAAGAAATAGCATCTTAGTCCCTCCGCTCTTGTGTCGCATCATTTTCTTTCATCATTTGTCATCTAAAATTCAGTGAGCTCCAGTAACAGCACCTCTGACTCATCTCCACAGAAACACCATTCATAGGTCTTTTTTCCTTGAAAATGCTCTTTTTTCCAAAGTTGTGGCTGTTCTGTATGCCTCTTTCTTCAGTCCTTTGAATTAGTTGTGCAGGTCTTCTGAGCCAACCTACAGCCAACCTACAGCCAGGAACCTTTCACAGAAGACTATTCCATGCACATTTACGACAAATAAAACTCTTCACCATTTTTCTAAGTAGTAGAAAGTTGAGGATTTGCTACATATTAATTGCAGATTCCAAAATCTTTTGGGTGACAGACCTCAGCTATGGTCTGTTTCTGAATCAGACAATGCCCTACAGTAGGGGTGTCAAATTCGTGTTGTCACAGCATCATCACGTGACGCATCGCAACTTTTTACCCCTTCGCTAAACCGTGCATGAGTGTGGCCAGCGTGTAACGCATCCGGCCCACAGCCCACAACTTTGACAGCCCTGCCCTACAGTGCCAAGTAACATGGCAGGCAGCAACAGCACATGGCAAAGAGTGTGCCATATGGGTCACTCTTTAGTGACTGCATATCTGGTTAAGAAGTTGCTGATCCACAAGAACAAAATGGAAGTATTTAAGGGGAAAAATTCTTTTTTTTCTCTTGTAAACCTTAGATTTTCTGTGCTCCATCGTATGATTGACCCATTTTATTTATTTGGTGGTGATATTTATGTGCTGTTTCTTATCATACAAAATCCCATAACTTGATTTCCCATCAACACAATTGGCCGAATATAGTTTTACAACCAGTGTACTTCTCTGTCTGCCATTGGGAAAACTGCTTTGTCCATTACTGTGATTTTTGCTTGATTCAGATCCAGTCTACAGCAGGAGTGGTTCAGTTTCAATTTACCCTGTTCAGGTTTTTCTTGGTGCCTTGCACTGAACTTTCCAGCCACAAGGTCATGTCCTCCGGCATATTTTACTAGGGAGTAAACTATACCCAATATTGGGTCTGTCCCTCTCCCTCTCTCTCTCTCCCTTTCCCTCCCTCCCTCTCTCTCTCAAAAATTTATTGTTCTAAGAAAAATAGAAAAAGCAAGGTTGGATGTGTTGCATATGTTCACCACCTTGAATTATTTGTAAAAATAACAAAGGGATACAAATAAATAAAAACTTATGCAAATATCTCCATGCTGTTGTGGCCCGCCAGCAGCCAGCAGAGCTGGCAGCAGATTCAGACAGTGACGCGATTGGGGAGGAACATGGGCCAGTCCTGGAATCTGGGGAAGGCTCAGATAATGGCTCTGAGTTGGAGGCAGAGAGGGGGCTAAGGCCATCTAGTAGTTCTTTGCTGCCTCCGGAGTCTCCAGAGTCCGACATCAGCAAGGCAGAAGAACAGCGTGAGCCTGTTCCCAATGTGTGCATGCGCAGAGCTGCCAGGAGACGGGAACAATTAAGGAAACAGGGTCAACTTGGGAGTAAGGCTTGCAGATGATTGGCCCCTCTCATAAGACATAAAAGAGAAGCGAACAGGACGTGAGCTTTTGCAGGAAGCAGTTAGTTCATCTGCACAGCAAAAGCTCTGGAAAAGCTCTGACTCTGTGCTAAGTTAGGCCTTGCCCTGCATTTGGCAATTAGTTCTCTGGCAGCATTCCAAGGGAGATAAGGTGAATATTTGTGAACACTCCTCTGAAGGACTGTTTTATCAAGCCTTGCAGAATGTAGATGAAAGTAATTTACAGCTGTATGAATTAAAGGGACTAAGTTTGTGCTGTTTACTTTCTAAGGAAGCCTAGGTCAGAACACATGCTACATCCATAACTGCTTTTGGACTTCATTAGCTATTACTGGCTTGTGGTTCTTGTGCTTATGGATGGCTTTATTTTTTTATGCAGTCCATCAGCATGATGCCAAGGATCTTACAGAGACAGTGCATTTGGAAGGTATCTTCTTTTTAGATCTCTTAATTGTGGGAGTGTCTGTGATTCAGCCCCATAGAATAGCACTGGTAGTACTACTGACTGAAAAATTGGTGTAAAAGGTAACGTTAGACAGTAAGAGACAGTAAGAGTAAGCAACAAATAAACCAAAAGCTATGATGGTGGCACTAATTTAGTTTTTATCACTTCAGCTACACTGAGGTGTTGAGAGAACTTACTTTTTCTGTACTATGGAACTGAAATATTTGAATTCTTTTAATTGTAGTTCATTAGCTATATGACTCTTGATGAGCCATCGCCACTCAATATTTTCATGTTTTCCATACCGGTTACCATTCCAAATGAACATGTTGCCATGGCAAAAAATGCAGCGTCATCTGCATACATTAAGTCAATGATGAGCTGTCCCTGGCCATACTCAATTCCCTGCTTATTACTGAAGATTTTTTTTTCATGAAGGCATCTGCTGCAGTATTAAACAGCAATGAGAATGGGATACAACCTTGGCATACCCAGTGCACTCTGGGAAACCCTCTTATAGTTCACTTTCGAGGCAAACTCAACTGATTGAGATAGGTATCTGTGCTATAGGAACCATAGCAGCTTGCTTGACATTTCCCCAGTGGCCAGTGCTAGCTGAACTACATTCATTCTTCCATGACATGATATAACATAAGTATCTGGTGACAGCAAGCCCAATTTGGAGAGAAATTAACAAGCCTCTTGTTCTCTTTGTTTTTGAATTTGGAGTTGGATTGTCCATGTGAATATTTTATTAGCTGTAGAAAGTAAACTGATCCCATGGTAACTTCTGCACTTGTGGTTGTATCCCCACCTCTTTTTTTTTAATGTATGGGGACTCTGATGGCTTGCTTTGATGTCCAGATCAGCAAGTGGAGAATTAGTGGTATGCATAATTAGTGAGCACAGTTCTTAGCAAAGCTTGCCTCCTGACTTCAGTGCTTCTGTGACCTCATCACATCTACCTGCTGTGCCTTGCTTTAGTTGTTTTATAGCCTCTTCAGTCTCTCCAATGCTTGATCTTGCCTCTGGTATTGGTTCTTAAAGAGAACCTAAATTGTTTCTGCAGGTGGTATATCAGTTCTTAGTGGTTATATATAGGGTGGAAACATTATTCCATCACTTCAAATTTTCAGTGCTCGTATGTGAAAAAGGTACCATGGGGTTTCCAAATGTCATCATTGATGTTATCCATATGACCTCCAAGAGGGTGCAATATAGTATATGATATACAGTATTCTTGTTGCCAAGCTACTTTTTGTGACTATGCAGCAATATTATCGCAGTATTGTCAACCCAGCCATATAGATAGTAACACATCTATATGCCGGTCCCAAGCCCGGATAAATGGGGAGGGTTAATTCCCTGTTGAGGAATTCAGGCACCTACTCTATCTACATAAATAATGGGAAACAGATACTTTACTGACAATCCAGAAGCAAATTACAACAGCCATAAAAAAAAATAAAAATCACGCAAAAAATTTAACCCATCAAATTAAAGTAGAACCATGGCTAGAGAAGGCCCAAAAACATGGGTTTTAAATAGATACTTGAAATGCAATAGTTTTGGGGCTCAGAAGGGAGATGCTGAAGATCTCATTCACAGATTTTATGTCAAATTTGAACATGTAGCTTGATCAGTGTGAACTGATACAATGTTTAAAGAAAGCTGTGGCTTGGTAAATATTCTAGACGATTCTGGATTTTCGCTCCAAATACAAATGGTCTTAGAGGAAAATAGAATATGTTGTATTGTAATAGTGGAGATGCTAGTCCACTATTGCTATTATATTCTCCAGTGGAATGGCTTTTTCTGTCCTTTTGTTCATATTCTCCAAATGAACTCCAGGGGGTTGGTGGTAAACACTAGAGCACATCAGAGAAATGGAAAGGGAGGCAGAAATCTGTTTGTACGATATTAGTTGTTGCCCATTGTGAAAATAGAGTTTCTGTTAAATTGTTGTTTTGGTTAACTGCTCATTTAGCACACAATAACAACAATGTCCTTGTACAACAGTAACAACATCTTAGATTCTTGAGAAGGATTTAATAATAAAAAATAGCAAAACTAGTCAGAACTATCTATAAACTATGTGTACATAATAATATCATCATACATCAAACTGAACACTTCCAGATTTTTTATACTTCCCCTTGAGTCAGTAGTAACATCTTGGATAAATATTCTTCTATAATCAATTTCTTGTATAGGCATAGCTGAGATAATAAAATACCCGTGCATATATCACAGGTTCTGTATTTTTTGCTTTGTTTTGTGCCTTAGGAATTTAAGTTCTGCAGGAGAAGAGGCAAGGAAACAAATGAGATCTTGTGAAGGATTGGTTGATTCTTTGTTATATGTGATCCATACATGTGTGAACACTTCTGATTATGACAGCAAGGTATGCAAATGTTTTAATGACCAATTTTCTTTTCAAATAAGAGTTATGTTGAATTGAAAGATGTCTATATACCTTCAGTCAGAATATGTCTTTCTGTCACTGAATGTTTATATGTGTAATGTCATCATTAGTATATTTTTGTGTGGACAGAAAACTTAAATAAACAGACAAGGGTTTTGTTGTTGTTGCTGCTGCTGCTGCTTTCTTTTCCTCCTTTTCTAGTTCTTATTCACCCCTTATTCCAATGTAGCATTTTTAAGAGTTAAATTGTACTTCTTGTTTAGGGAAGATTCGCTGTGATAAAGTTTGTGAACACCAACAGGAGGGTGTTATCTATATTAGCAGTATCTGATACTGACATTAATTCATTAAGTTAGTACTTCAAAATAAGGAAAACAATCGGGATATACCACAACATCTTAAAATATCTATATTATTTCAGCAAAGATTAAAAAAAAACAACACAGTGACAATACAGCCAAAAAGACAGAGTCAGCTTTGTGGTGCCATGTTTGTTAAATTTCAGATAGGACTGATGTTTCTTGTTACTTCAATATCACAAATTCAGGATTTGAGAAATGCAGTAGTTTAGGAATTTAACATGATTTTTATATTAATCATTCGATATGATTTGGATAGCATTACTTGATATTAAAAGATTAGAAAATTTAATCTTCACTGCTTTACTTTGAGAAGTGAAAACTTACAGAGAAACAGCTTGCTAATCCCTCTTGAATTGTGATGGTGAAACTATGAGTGCTTAGAGAAATATTTTCTTTCTTTCTTCCCCTCAACGTATTTATTCCCTGAATATTCCCTAAAATTTATCTGCCCAAATCGCTACTGGATTTCTTTGAATCTCTTCTGTTTCACTTGTAGACAGTTGAAAACTGTGTGTGTACACTTCGGAACCTTTCTTATCGTCTAGAGCTTGAGGTTCCTCAAGCCCGCCTTCTTGGCATCAGTGAGCTGGATGACTTTTTGGGGAAAGAATCACCCAGCAAAGATTCTGATTCAAGCTGCTGGGGGAAAAAGAAGAAGAAAAAGAAAAAAACTTCGCAAGAGGATCAGGTTCTTTTTTTTTTTTTCTTTTTGCGTAACCCTCTTAGGAATATCAAAAAGATTTTTTCCATTATCTATTTATATTACAATGGAATCTTTTTATGAGAACATTGAGTCACAATAAAAAGAAATACCGTATTTTTCAGTGTATGATGCACTCCCCCCCCCCTCCCAAA
This sequence comes from Grayia smithii, assembly GCA_032468115.1. Taxonomy (NCBI): domain Eukaryota; kingdom Metazoa; phylum Chordata; class Lepidosauria; order Squamata; family Grayiidae; genus Grayia; species Grayia smithii. Next base: position 36,659 of record JANHFM010005324.1, on the reverse strand, counting down.
AAAGAGGGTGAAAATATCTATGCGTCTTATACAGCGAATGTTGCCGAAGCTCCGCCCACCCACCAGCCTCTGCCTCCCAGCAATTTGCCTTCTTGCAGCAATCACCTTGGTCAGTTTCAGCACAGCTTGATTTAGCACAAACAGCTGATTGGTGGTTGGATCTGCCTCCCAGCAGGTATCAGCTGTTCCAGGCTGTGGGGATCGCTGCTACCTATCCCCACCACCTGGAATGGGCCAAAAATGGGACTCACAGAGGCCAAAAATGGGGCACATGGAGGCAGCAATAGGCAGCAATGGGTGGTGGCGATCCCTGCAGCCTGGAACAGCTGATAGGCAGTATTTTGGGAGGCAGATCCAACTGCCTGCCAGCTTGCAAGTTGCCATGAGGAGGATGGAGAGAGAGAGAGAGAGAGAAAGCTGAGGAAGCCATCCAGCACTCAAACGGAAAATGCATTCCATACATGCCTTATTAAAGATTGTAGCATAGGTGACCAGGGCTAGCAGAAGAGGTGGAGTTTTACAGCCCACCAACATGGTCCATTGGAGAATGTGATTTATGAC
>JANHFM010005324.1:16025-35998 GCA_032468115.1 Grayia smithii | reverse complement strand
GGCCCTGGAGGGGGTATTGGGTCTTCCCCTCCCCTACGCCCAAGGAGAGCCACTTCTTCAAAACAGACTCGCCCAGACCGACTTCTGCGCATGGGCCATGAAGTTTCAATTGCACTTTATGTGCGCGTGGTATTTCATGTAAGAGCCACACTCAAGGGGCCAAAGAGCCACATGTGGCTCACGAGCCGCGGTTTGCCAACCACTGGTATAGAGCAGCGATGACGAACCTTTTTCCTGTTGCATGCCAAAAGCAGGGGGGAGCACAGGGGGGTTGCGCATGCGTATAACAACACCCATAATTCAATGCCCCCCTGCACCCCACCCATGTGCATGTGACTCCCACACACTCCCTCTGCCCCCCCATACATTCACACAACTGGCCCCCACCACGCATGCGTGCATGGCCTCCCCGCGCATGCGCACCGCACTCCCCACCACCCATTTTGGGCCTGGCAAGCCTCCCGAGACCAAAAATGGGTTGGGGAGGTGCTTCCGGAACCTGGAAGAGTGTCAATGAAGTGCTCTGCCAGCCCACCACCAAGAACAAGGCAGTGCAGCTACCCCATCCCTTCTGCAAAGGGAGCATGCCCGCTTCCCGGCCGGTATGTTTCTTACCCTGGCACCGGACAAACATTCCTTCAGTGTGGACTCCACTCTTGTGGCAGCACTGCTTGTTCTCAGTGATGGGTGTGGTGGGGGCAGCAGTTCTCCTCCAAAATCCTGTCCACAAGTGGCAGGGTGAAAACCAGCCCCCACTCACCAGGCACTGAGAACAAGCAGCACAGCCCCTGCTACTTTCCTGGGGTTGCGGAGTAGTTCTCATGCTGCTGCTTGTGGCTGGGTTTCTGAAGGAGGACCACTCCCCTCGCCAGCCGAGAACAAGCAGTGCTGCTGCTGCTGCTCTTCTGGGGCACCCAAGCTGGCCAGGTGCTCCGGACCATGGACGTGTGTCACTGTGGGCTGGAGGGCTGGGGCTGTGCAAGAAGACTCCTCAGGCAGAGAGGGAGGGAAGCCGTGGCTCGCCTGTCCTAGCTGACAGCTCTCTCCCCTAGTAAGTGATTGCTGGGATCCTGTCTCTGCGTCTTTGGGCACATGAGCTGTTCTTAGCATGTGCATGCTCGCCAGAAGACCAGGTGGCCACCACACATGTGCACGCCAGAAAGCAGAAGATCATCTTCCTGGCACACGCATGCACACTGTGAGACTGCTCTTTTGGTTTCTGGCGTTCCCACAAGTGAAAAAACAGCTGGGTGGTGCACTGGAACCTGGAAGAGCAACGGGCAATGGCTCTGCATGCCTGGAGAGATGGCTCTGCATGCTACTTCCAGCACATATGCCATAGGTTCGCCAACATGGGTGTAGAGTCCCCTGCTTGGGCGGGGGTTGGACTAGATGATCTACAAGGTCCCTTCCAACTCTGTTAATCGTTGTCTATCAAAACAATTCCTGATGTCTCCCGCAAGTTAGCTCATAGGTTGTTGCTTCTATAACCCAATTGTCAACTTGCAAAGCTCTCCAGACCAGCTTGCAAGTTGCCATGAGTAGGAGGGTGACAGAGAGAGCTGAGGAAGCCGTCCAGCATCCCAACGGAAAATGCATTCCATACATGCCTTATTAAAGATTGTAGCCTAAGTGACCAGGGCTAGCAGAAGAGGTGGAGTTTTACAGCCCGCCAACATGTTTCATTGGAGAATGTGATTTATGACATGGCCAGGGAGGAAGGGAGAAACGGGGTCATAGGGGCTTGCAAATCACATGGGGGGGTAGAGTTGACTGCATCAGAGTGATGGCTGGAATGGTGTTCCTAATAAACGACTGGACTTTTTTTTGAAACTTAGCTCAAGCCTCATGAATTAATTAGGACATCTTTCAGAAACTTCACACCACCAATCAGCTGCTCGTGCTAAATCAGGCTGTGCTGAAGCTGACCAGGCTGTTTGCTGCAAGGAGGCAAATTGCAGAGGCAGATTTTTTTTCCCTTGTTTTCCTTCCCAAAAGCTAGGTGTGTCTTATAGTCCGGAAAATATGGTAACTCTTTGAATGTAATATTTTTATTGTGCTTATTTTGTACAGTGGGATGGAGTTGGTCCAATACCAGGGTTGTCCAAATCTCCTAAAGGCGTGGAAATGTTGTGGCACCCATCTGTAGTAAAACCATATCTAACTCTTCTAGCTGAAAGTTCCAACCCAGCCACTTTGGAGGGTTCTGCAGGATCTCTTCAAAATCTTTCCGCAGGCAACTGGAAGGTAATGTATGAAATTTTGGAGTAGTGATGGTTCATTCCTACTGCCTTTGCAACATTGATACTTTATTGGAAAGACACCTGCCATGTAGAATATGCAATTTGCGGTATGTGTTGCAATATTACAGAAAACTGCAAACAGTTGTTGTTTTTTAATCCAAGAACCTTGCTTGAAATCACAAGGTCTCTTCTGAAATGTTTCTAAAATTATTTCAATCTAACAAGACTTGAATCTGCAAGTAGATCGTATGACTGTTACTCAGCTAGTAAAATTAATTGGCCTCACTCTACAGTGCATTTGCAACTTATCTGTACATTTAATATTAGGTTGCAATTCTGTGAAGTCTGGAAGAGCATCCTATAAAATATACAGGATATATTTTAGGAGTAGAAAAAAAAAAGATGGGATTTTGAAGGACAAATATGTATATGTATATAGAATATATATGTATACATTCTTTCTTAGCCATCTAAGAATCCTTGTTACCTACCTTTAATACCGGAACAAGCAAGAAAAGGGAGAAGGTTAATAGATATTCCCTGGGCATGCTAGGAATCTTTCCTAGCATTTTCAGGCTTCTAATGTAGTAATAGAATAGAGAAAGAATTATGGTGGCCTTGAAGCTGTAGTTCATGAAGTAGTTCATGACCTTACCATTGCAGTCAACAACAATTGCAAGACCAGGAAAGTAATATTTGGGCCTCAAAACAATATTCTGTCCTTCTGAACAACAGACAGCATGGTTTGGAGATCCTGGCAGGTATATCGCAGCTCTACATCAAAATGTAGAACTGCTTTTCCAATCATTGTCATGCATAGTTAGGCCTTTATATATAGGCCAATTGAACAAAGCCAATTGTTCTTCAACATTCATTGTTTAATAGAAGTGGAAAATCAGACAGTTGTTTGAATATTCATTGCATTCTTTTCAGATCCAAGGATTAAATTCAAACAAATGTTAAAATGCATCTGAAGATATTCTTATATTTTGTATCGATCAATTTTATTTCAGTCATAGACCAGCATAGAAATAATAACATAACAATTATTCTAGAACAGACATAAATTAAAAAAATCAAATAGATAGGATAAAATAAGGCGAGACTAAAATTTTACAAAGTGCAGGAATTAAAAAATGAGAGAATCCTATAAAATTACAATTAATTTTACAATGAATAATCTAAATGCTACAAATAACTAGGATAGATAACTTTAAAAAGCATAAGTAATACTAGAATTTACAAGAATGTAAAGCTATACACTACTAGCTTCTATTAAGTCTAATACTTGTTGAAGCCCTACAAAGGGTTGTTGGGATAAAATGAACCCTTTGCAGGGCTTCAGCAAGTATTAGACTTAATAGAAGATAGTAAACCAATTACAACCAAGAAATACCAGAGTAAAACATAGGAATTTATCTATGGAGGAGTTGTTTACATTTAATCATAGTTCTAATACAGAAATAGGCTACATTCTTTGAAATTCTTGTGTCCAGTCAATTGGCAAAAGACTAAGGCAATCAACCTCTGCTGCCCAGATATTCATGTTATATAAATGGGGAAATACAAGTATCTCGTAGATTTTTATTTTTAAAAAAGGCAATTCAGCAAAACATGTTCCACAGTTTCAAATTCTCCCCCACTTCAAGGAGAAAGCTATACTGTTCCCTTCTAATTTGTCTTTAAAAATTAGCTATTTGAAATCTAATCTTTTACAGCATATAACAAGAACAAAAAAAAAAAAATTTCAAGAGAAGAGCACTACAAATAGCATTCTGTTATTAGCATTCAATGGCCTTGTCTGAACATAGTTTTATAACTGTGCAGTATCCTTTATTATACTTTTTAGATTATATTCTAGTAAAAATTTAAAAATCTAGCATTTTTGTAGAAAAAATAATAATTTAATTCAGCTAATTAACTTTGCTGAAATATAGCTAGGTTGCAGCAAAGAGTAAGAAAGAGTGAAAGATAAAGGTACTGAACCCTTCAAATTCTTTTCTGCAGAGCTCATCAATATTACTTCACAAAGTATTTTGTTATTCCAAGAGATTTTTTTAATATCTACTTTGGAAGACTCTTATAAATAAATAACATTCTGCTATGTTAAATTGCTTCAGCAGCTTGACTTTCCAAATATTTTATCTTTATTCTATAAGTGTCACTGCATCTTTAATGGCTATTGAAACAATGATTACATAATTTAGTATTTTAATTCATTTTATTTCTCTGTGACTCATAAGAAAAAGCCTTCCGATGCTCAATCAGTGCCAAGCCCACACTTAATTTAATGGGAACTGGATACAGGATTCCCATTTATAGTTAGAATAAACTTCTTTGAAAAGATATAAAATAAATTTTGAAAAGATACAAAAATTTACGTTTTGAAAAGTAATTTTGATGGATTCATAAATAAGAAAAGGCTTATAAGTAACTTTTATTTGTATGCAACAGTTTGCAGCCTATATTCGAGCTGCTGTCAGGAAAGAGAAAGGACTTCCAATTCTCGTGGAATTGCTAAGAATGGACAATGATAGAGTTGTTTCTTCCGTGGCAACAGCCCTGAGAAATATGGCATTAGATGTGCGTAACAAGGAGCTTATTGGTGAGTATTGAGGGATACGATCCAAACTATAAATACAAGAAACTTTGAAGACATGTTTTTAAAAAATCATTTTAGAATTCTATTATCCATTCCGTGCCTCTCCATTGTAGAAAACTGCCGCCAAAGATAAATTAATTTCAATGGAATTTATATTTGCTGAACTTGATTGGATTTTTTTTTTCAGTTTCAATATAACCATAATCTTAAATATCTTTTTACACCTAATGGTGGGTTCTGACAGCTCCTAAAGTTGCTTTTCCTTTGGAAATTTACAGTTGTTGTTTTTTATAAAATAATAATTTTAAAACCTTTTTTTTTAACTTTTGTATTTCTCTCAAAATGACAGTGTAATTTTGGTAAATGGGTAAAAACCCATTTCTTAACAATAAGCCTCTCTTCCCTTCTTCTTCTGGATTTCTTTTTCTAAATGAAGGAAGAATCTTTACTAATATGGTTACTAATATGGTTATTAATACAGTCTAAATCTGTGATGGGAAACCTATGGCACGTGTGCCGGAAATGGCACGCAGAGTCAGCTCTCCGGGCACGCAAGCCTTTGGCCGTTGCTCTTCTGGGTTCTGGTATGCCAGCCAGTTGGTCTTCACACAGGAGCACCAGAAACTGAAAGAACAGCCACTGTGCAATGGGCATAACATTCCCTCAAATACTCCCAATGTGTGGAGAGATTACAAAATTAATTATTAAAAACAATAGAAGCTATGACACTCATTAAAAGGTTTTGCAAGGAAGCATTTAAAATATATTAAACGTGACTTTGTGATCACTTAATATAAAAAGCTAACTAAAAATAGCTAGGAAAATAGGAAAGTTTAAACATACTAAGAGCAGGTATGCCTCATGGGAAAGCGATTCATAGGCAGGGCAAAAACCTACAATATGACTGTACATAATAATGTGGTTTGGTATTTTGTTTAGCTGAAAGAATAAGGAAACTAATGGATTTGATCAATTGATGAAATGATTCCAGGGTAATGCATCTTGAGATGATGAGCATGTGCTAACATTTTGTTAGCCATGTTCTAGCTTCTTCAGACGTGCTTAATGTCTTGATGAAATGTATAAATTCAAACAGGCTTCAACATTTTCTGCAAAATGTAGGAATCGTTCAGCAGATAAATCATGGACATGGTAACTTGGAGAATCATTTATGCTGCATCTGTTTTATCATCTGACAGGCCTCATAACACAGCTCATAAAAATTGAGAGAAGTGCTGAAAAAAGGATGAGATACACACTCAGTTCACATTTCAATGAGGCACAAGCTGAGAATCTAAGAGAACCACAGAAATTGCCATCAACTGGAGGGGAGGACCCATCCCCTCCTGTAAGGAGACAATATAAATGTTTAAAATGTGTCAGCAATCATACTTTCTACTTAAGTACTGAAAGTTGTCTGCAGTTACTAATGCAGAGAATTAATGCTTTTCGTATCTACAGTATATGCTATTGAAACATTTGTCATGTTCTTTCTCTGGGTGAAACGGTTCTCCATTGGGCAACAACATTTGAACCAAGGCATCTCAAATGGACTAACTTAACCAAGTGTGTCCAAAATATGGGACCATTGACTCCTGAGAGAATGAAATTTGGGAAAGTTGTGGCTTTCCACACTGCAGTCCACATGATGGTCATTTTAGACCACTGCAGTCCACATGATGGTCATTTTGAATATTCCATGACAGTTTCCCAGCCAGTCTTTTAATCCCTTGCTCCTTCCCCACCCAGAAGTGAGGAATTGACTCATCATGTGTCTCTAAAAGAAGCAACTTCTGTATATGGCATGAACAAAGGCCTGGATATTTTTATTGCTTTATGTGTCCCTTCTCTGTCACATAAACATGTACCTGTAACTGTATCCCATTTTGTTCAAGACCTTAAGGTACATACAGGTTGTCCTCAACTTACAATCACAATTGAGCCCAAAATTTATGTTGCTGAGAAATTTTTTAAGTGAGTTTTGCCCCATTTTACAACTTTTCTTGCCACAGTTGTTCAGTGAATCACTGCAGTTGTTAAATTAGTAACACGGTTGTTAAATGAATCTGGCTTCCTCATTGACTTTGCTTGTCAGAAGGTCACAAAAAGTGATCACATGACCCCAGGACACTGCAACCGTCATAAATATGAACCATTACCAAGCATCCAAATATAAATCATAGACCGTGAGGATGCTGTGATGGTTGTAACTGAGAAAATTGGTCATAAGTCACTTTTTTCAGTGCCGTTGTAACTTCGAATAGTCACTAAGTGAATTTTGTAAGTCAAGGACTACCTGTAATATAGTTCATTCTCCTATATTTCTTCACAACAACCTTGTGAGTTACATTGGGCTGAAATTCAGTGAGCTGCTGTGGTTGCAGATTAACTAGAAACTGGATCTCTCTGGTACCAGTCAAATGCATTAGCCAATTTATCTTAGTTGTTGCCTGTTTCATTTTTTTCACTGCTCTTTTGAAAATGAGTATAGACCAGCCCCTCCTTTTGCCACTGGAGATGGTGCCAGTGGTTCTCTATCTTTTCATCGCCACGGAACCCCTTTAAATATCTTTTGTGGCCATGGCCACGGACCTCCAAGACTTAACTCAAGATTTAAATCATAATATTACTCAAAGCCTTCACAGATCCCTTGATCAGTGGCCCCCAACCTTTTGGGCACCAGTGACCCATTCAGTGGAGAAAGTTTTTTCCGCAAACTGGAAAGAACATGGCTTTGTATGCTACCTGCATCTCATGGATGGGGCTTTGCTTGTTTGCCCGGCCCGGTTGTTGGGCATGCCATAGACCAGTACCAGTCCACAGGCCGGGGATTGGGGACCCCTGCCTGTGATGACATTGTGTCTTCCCAGGGATCCATAGACTACAGGACTGAGGTAGACTAATCCTGTTCTAGCCCTCAAAAAGTCATGTGATCCTATTTTAAAACTAATTCTGACAGCTTCCTACAACTCAGTGGAGAATCCTACTAATCTTCAAATAACTTTATATTGGGTTCCTCTCAAAGAAGCAATGAGAAAAATCAATTCCACATGCATTACACACTTCCCTGGAATTATGAAAAAATATTGTTCCTTTAGTACTGTCAGTGAAGAAGCCAACACTATTAATTTTCCAACAGAATTCCTTGATTCAATAGCAATCTACCCAGGATCATTCTGTTCCTCTCATTAATAGAATAGAATTCTTTATTGGCCAAGTGTGATTGGACACACAAAGAATTTGTCTTGGTGCATACTCTCTTGGTGTACATTCATTAAGTAATGAAATATCTGGGAAAGGATGACCTAAACAGGGCACCGGATGTCTAGTTAAATTAAGTGTTAATTATGATTTATATCCAAATATAAATTTCATTTTTATAAGAAGTAGCTAATTAAAAGCCCCTAAATTGTGTCAATCTAAAGCTTGAGGTGATTACCTTTCTTTATTGTGCAGTGTCCATCTTTTTCTGTGCCCTCTTCAATTGTTCATGGAAAGAAACCTTTCAAAAAACAGCAGACCCATAGTCCAATAAAACCAATAACTGGTTTTTCTCTTCTATACACAATTATTGCCTCCATAGTTACTAAAGCCAAGATTAGGTCATAACATTGATCTTGTTTTGTTGTCTGTGTGTTCCAAGTTGTGCTTGAAAGAAAAAGAGAGAGCAGCCTGATGAAATAGCTGCTATGTTTCAAGAAATCACATACTGAAATTAATTCAATGTGTCTTTTTATCTTTAAAAATAGCTCAGCTAAAACCAGGTTATCTGAAATAAGTAAACAGATTTGTGTATGTTTGTGTACTTTGGCTTCTTGCCAGAATCATTTTAATCACATGTCCCCTAATCCAGTAAAAGAGTAGTATTTTTTAAATTTGAAAAATGATGTTGCAACACCTACTTTTTTCCTCTAAACCAGTGTTTTTCAATTTCAGCAACTTTAAGATGGATGGACTTCAATTCCCCAAATTCCCTAAGCACCATGGAGAATTCTGGGAGTTGAAATCCACCCATCTAAAAATTGCTGAGGTTGGGAAACAATGCTCTAAACCAGTGGTTCTCAACCTGTGGGTCGGGACCCCTTTGGGGATCAAACAACCCTTTCACAGGGGTTGCCTAAGACCATCGGAAAACACATATTTCCGATGTCTTAGGAACTGAGACACCACTCCTCTTGTGGTTGGGGGTTACCACAACATGAGGAATTGTATTAAAGGGTCGCGGCATTAGGAAGGTTGAGAACCACTGCTCTAAACAGTTGCATAGGATGATTTATTTTTTATGAAATTGATTTCCCCGTATTAAATAGAACCTCTTTCCCTTGTTTTGAATGTGTGTATTTCTCTGTATCATCATTCTTTATGATGTTGAAAGTATATACTATGGCTTAATTCATAGCCTCTTCTTTTCAGGTAAATATGCTATGCGGGACTTGGTAAATCGCCTTCCGGGAGGCAGTGGGCCCAACATTCTCTCTGATGAAACAGTAGCAGCCATCTGCTGTGCTTTGCACGAGGTCACCAGCAAAAACATGGAAAATGCCAAAGCCTTGGCTGATACGGGAGGGATAGAAAAACTGGTGAACATAACCAAAGGAAGAGGAGACAGGTCAGTACTGGATGTTTGAATTTCTCCAATAAAAATCTTTGTCAGCTTCGGAAAACAGGAATGTATCAAATTAGGAAATAGCTGTTGATTTTGGAAACTATTTCTGCACTGTCACTTATTAAATTCATCGACTAGCCTTACATTTTATATTTGTTTAGGAGGAAATAGAGAAAGTGTCTCTTCTGTTTTCATTTTCATAAGGTCCACATAGTGCCTGCCACTCTCCTTGTTATAGAGCATTTATTTGTAAGTGCTTTTCTTGCAAACTGCTTCAGGATTTTAAAAAAACCTCTGTAAATGCCTGATACTTATCGCTTTTCCACATTGTTGCTGTGCACAGGATCAGAGAAAATGTGGGTATATATGTGCTCACATATATATGCTTCTCTGTGTGAATTTATCACAACCTCCAGCCAAAAGCTGGTTGGAGTCATAAAAAGAGGATGTCCGCCTGATCATTAAAATGTGGCTTATGTTGCAAAGCATGAAAAAAACTGGGAATGTCTGCTGTGACATTGGAAAAGAGAGTGAAATGAAGGATATTATTATGAATCATTAAATTGTGTCAGAAAGCTAGTCTCTTTTCTCTTGCTGTCTCTCTTGCTTTGCTCTCAGTGCCACTTAGTGATGATTTTTTTTAATTAGATGAAATATGCAATTCTTATGCATACATAAGGACATTGTGTCACTTGTACCAAAGGAATTCTTGCTCTCTACTTCTATGCCATGAAAAATTGTTCCTGAGGTTGTGGGATTTTCCTAAATAAAATGAGGAGTATCAAAAGATCTTGCATTTTTATATAAGAACTTGCCAATCCAAGTCAGTGGCCGTAATACGGCACATTTTTATATGCAATTTTGTTGCCCCATGCTAGTCAATACTGACAGCCTATGCAATCTTGATTATTTAGAAGTGTGAGTATATTTTTAGCCATTATATTTGTCGAAATGCATAAAAGTACATTTCAGTTGAATTATCAAATTCCTAAAGTAAAAGCTGATTTGATAATATAACACTGATCCTTCAGGTGCTGCATTAGTTATCTGCTTGCTTCCAGTTATTACCTGTAAAGCTTTATATGCATAGATCTAGATTTACTTTCAGAGCTGCCTACTTCAGACAGAATCTACCAACTTTATCTGATTATCCTTTAAGGAGATGTCTGGGTCTCTTCCCCCTCATCAGATTACAGGGAATGGTGTGAAAGTAGGTGTTTTTTTAATAGTCATGCTGTGTCTCTTTTGGCTCCAACATTCAGAAGAATTAAATTATGGCCTGCCTCTTTAATAATTATTTGAAGATCGTAAGATTGGTGCCTGAGATTGTTTTTTTAAGTTGCATTATGAAATTTTTAAAAAATATTTTATTCTTATTACTAGGGCTTTGAATTCTGTTATTATCGTAGTCAATTTTTTAGTGGCTCAGATTCTTCGGGGCACAGCAGAATACAGTATGAATGAATGAATGAATGAATGAATGAATGAATGAATGAATGAATGAATGAAATAAAGGTTATAAGGAAAATATAAACAAATCAGTGGCCTTGTGTTCCAATCGCATAAGGTAAATCAAACCAAATAGGTACAACAAAATAAAGAAGGATAAGGAAAGTAAAATTCTAGCTTCAAGGAAAGAAAAGTCATGTTTAGAGGTCATCACTGATGGGGACCCTGATTTTCATAAACAATTAGGCCAGTGTTTGTTAAACTTTTTGCAAGATGAATCCCAAAGAAACATTTGAAAAATGCATGGATCTCCAAATTACAAGAATAACCCCTGCCTACATGTTCACACATAATACCATTTTTCACTGAATGATAATTATAGTTGCATTGGCAGGGAGATGTAGGGATTGAAGTGGTGTGTTCTGCCCTGCCAGCTGGCTGATAGTGAATGCAGGGAGACGACTGTGGTCCTTTTGTCGCCCACTTGTGGGTCACAGGCGCTAGTTTGAGAATCATTGCCTTCAGCATATATAGAAGGAGCTGTTCAGAACTCACATCCTGTAGGCCAAAACCCGCATCTTTAACTGGGCTTGTAAATGGATTGGTAACTAAGGCACTTTGAAATGAAGTGTGATACATTCAAGCTTGTTTCTGCTAATGAAAGCCGAGCCCTGTTGCTTTCATTTGGAATGGCTACATACTCAAAGCTAGGAATGAGAATCTCCACGTAAAAACAAACAAACCCAAAAACCTCTTGCTGCCATCTCATCTGGAAATACCCCAAATTTAAATAATACTGCATTTTGCATTTTGTCGACTTGAAAGCAATAAACACACAAATAAAAACACAAATGTTTATTAAGCAAAGCCTAAAAAGCATAAAATAGATAGAAAATATTCATAGGCAAGGGAATTAAACAAGACACGGCATCATCCAATAGAGAAGTGTAAATATAGGAAAGAATTTCATATCCCTTTGGTAACTTGGAGTCCCTCATCCTCATCAGGCACTCTCCAGATTATGCTGGCTAGCATATAGTACCTTTCCTCATTAGGTCTATAAAGAGGCTCATTGCTCAGAGGTGATTTAATGAATACTTGTCTTCCTCTCTTTCTTAATCACTTAGATTAATTCTTCCTAGGTACTATTAACCATGCCATAGCCATTCCATAAATAAAGAACACATCTGGATAGATCAAAAAAGCCCACCTGTCCATGCCAGTCTAACTCCCTACACCAGGTGGCTTTGAAATAAACATAGTATGCTGGCATAATTGGCACAAGATTTTGCGATAACAGTATGAAACACACATATCATGCTATCCAAAAAGGATAAGCGTATGAAATAAGTTCTCTGTTAACCTATCAACTATTGGTTTACACCTTTATGCACTTTAATCTCCTAAAAAGAAAAAGATGTGCACATAGGTTGCACACACGGTTGACTCATTTTTTTCCCCATGTGTATAATCAAGGTCCTTTGCTATCTGTGTGATAATCTGTTTGTTTTATCAGGAAATAGTGGGGTGGGGTGGAGTAGAATGGAATGGAAATAGGAATAATAGGAATAAGAATAGAATAGAATAGAATAGAATAGAATAGAATAGAATAGAATAGAATAGAATAGAATAGAATCTATCTTTATTGTCACTTTAAATGTACACTAATTAGTATGCATTAAAATGGAGTTTGTTGCATTCAGCTCTCAAAAGATAACCATTATGCATATACCCACATGCTCACACTTATATGATACAGAGAAACATCACAGTCTAAGTGAAATGTATACATATACATGGCCAAAAAAGACTCCTTTCCAACTTATCCATTTATTCGTTTGTTGCTGATAGTTCACTTTGATCATAAAATATTAATTTTCTTTCACGTGAGTTATGGTTCACGTAAAGCAGAAAATAATTTTCAATCAAGGAATGTTGCCAGCAGACCCCTGTTAGTTTAATACAACTTCTCACTTTCAGAGCTTCAGACTCTGCTTTCAGAATTAGATTTTGGGGTTGCAAGGGGGAAATTATTCTCTTCCCATTCCGTTGAAGGAAACTGTTGTAACTAATGGTAACTTAGTACTGAATGCCACCCATTGTGAAGTGTGGGCATGTCTGATACATATTTTCTTCTTAGATCATCACTAAAAGTTGTCAAGGCAGCAGCCCAGGTGCTCAACACATTATGGCAATATCGTGACCTCCGTAGCATTTATAAAAAGGTAATATATTAAATGCTCTTCTTGCAAACATCATATTCATTAAGATTCAATACCACAATGAAGTCTAAACAATTTATCTTAATTAAATGGAATTTATTTATTGTGTGTCCTTCTTTTCCTTTTTCCATAGGATGGCTGGAATCAAAATCATTTTATTACTCCTGTGTCAACACTTGAGCGTGATAGATTCAAGTCACATCCCTCCTTGTCTACAGCGAATCAGCAGATGTCACCTATTATTCAATCTGGTCAGTCAATCAAATTTCTTGCATGTGCCAAATTTGATATTCATTACCCAAACAGGCTTTGCACACATCTTTTGAAAACTTAGAAAATTGTTCACTCTCAGTCTCTCTTCTCCTGTACAGTTGAAGCTATCTTTCCTGGCTTGATTTTGATATGACAAAATCAAGTAAGGCTAGACTATAAACTTTTAATTAAATGCTCTCCAAAGTGACTTTGTGACTTTGACATAGTCAAAGAGAGAATACTTGTAGTTAAACCTGAACAGTATTCATACTGGAACACTCAGATCAGAGATAAGAGTACAAATTTAGTATTTGAATGGCCCTTGGTTCAATTTCTTGTCTCTATGTATGTGAAAGGAACAAACTGTTGAATGAAACCCTCTCAGTTATCCACCCAACAGTGTTGACAATATTAACCTCAACAGCCTAGAGGTCTAACTACTATTAATCAAGTTTTCATTTTATTGGAAGCAGGAGAAGAATTAGTTCTTTCTTTATCTGTATGCATAGTCCTTCCCCCGAGGACAATAACATCTTCCTCCAATCAAAGAGGCAACATATAGTTTTAGCCCCCATACCCATCCACTTGCATTCCTGAATATTGTGTATCTGCATTCTACAGCTATGCCATTTGCTGCAGCTTCCATGTAGGACTTCTTTGACCAATCCTCACAGGTATGTTATCCCATTGGATAAGGGATGGCCAAGAAGAAGACCAAAAGAAATATACAGGAAGGCTTCAGCTGACCAAAAATCATGAACATATCAGGCAGGGCTGGATTTTTGAAGTCCTGCAAACCCTAGAAATTCCAGTATTCAAGTATATTGATCTGTTCAGTTTCTTGACAGCTGACAAGATGTAGCTATGTGACTTCCAAAAGATGCTGCAATACACATGTGGTATCAGATACACTGGACCAGAGTTGAAAGAGTGGCAGAAATCAGTGTTACCTGATGCTTATCGTTGTCCAGTATTCAGATCTGAATTTTATACTTATTTATTTATTTCCCACTGAAATGGGAAGCTCTTTTCAGGAACTTTCATGGGCACATTCTCCAATAAATTGCCGGAGTTGGGGTTTGAAGTTAAGATTTGAACTTGGTCATCATATTTCTAATTTTAATAGATTACTTGCTGCACTGAATCTGCAAAGTCTCTCTTCCAGAAGATCACAATTAATATTGGCAGATATACACTTGTTTCCCTCTTTTTGTCACTAGTCAAGTAGTTGATTATTATCAAGCAGGTGTATAGTTTCTGAACGGATCTGATACTCTCTTCTTGTTTTGGCCCCTTCTTTCTGCCTCCTCCTTTTCCTCAGTTGGCAGCACATCTTCCTCACCAGCACTCTTGGGAATTAGAGACCCTCGTTCCGAATATGATAGGACCCAGACTTCTATGCAATATTATAATAGCCAAGGTGATGGGATTGCACATAAAGACATCTATACTGGTAAGAGCCCAGTGAGATGAAACTGAAAGCAGGAATGTAAATTACTCTTTCTATTTAACCTCTTTGTTTATAAAAGTTCAGGGGTCGGGATGGGGGAAGCATAGTGTAAGCAAGTTGAGGTTATATTTGCAAAGCACCTATAAAATAGCTTCCAAAATAATTTATTGAATGCCAGTGGATCTTTTCTGATATCAAATCAGTTTATTTTTTACGTATTGATTGAAAAGGTTTGTTCTTCTTTCAGTAAAGAATAAAATAATCAATTGGCATGAAATTTGGTTTTAATACAATATTGCTATTTACCTACAGGGTCTAATAAACCTTCGCCAATTTATATCAGTTCCTATTCCTCACCAGCAAGGGACCAAAATCGGCGCCTACAGGTAAGGCATGGAAGCTTATTCTAAAGATGATGAGTTTGTATTCCAGTGAGGGTGCTTTTTATGTTAATGGAATTGTGGTAATCTAAGGACATTAAACAGGGCGTTATCCTGAGAAATAGTGTAAAATTGTCCAATTTTATGAAAAAACTCTTTGTTCCCCAGAAATATCCACTAGCACAGGAATATAGATGTATTCCCTCTTCCCTCCAAGAAAAGCTCTACTGGCCCACGATAGGGCAGTAGATGCCTCAAGGTCCTAAAAAGTCCAGCTCTATACCTTAAGAAATGTGTCTGATAAATAAAAGCAAAATGACATACAAATAACACTTAGACAAATTAAACAAAGGTAAGTCATGGGTATAACAAAATGGGATGTGGAGCATGAAAGGAGGATGCAAGAGCCATGGTGGCGTAGTGGTTAGAATGCAGTACTTAAGGCTACCTCTGCTGACTGCCAGCAGTTTGATTCCCACCGGCTCAAAGTTGACTCAGCCTTTATCCTTCCAAGATGGGTAAAACAAGAACCCAGATTGTTGGGAGCAATATGCTAACTCTGTAAACTGCTTAGAGAGGACTGTAAAACATTATGAAGCAGTATATAAGTCTAAGTGCTATTGCTATCTTCACTGAAAGTATATATGCAATATTTGCACATCAGGTGGCATATGCATGCACAATAATTTTTCCTACAGAGGCATAATTAATCACATCCTTAAAATGTGCCGCTAGGAAAAGGAAAATTATAAAATCAATTGCACAACAAGATTTGCAATTAGCAAAGAATGAAAAATGACACAGAACCAAATAGTCAACACAGAAAAAATGCCTTTAGCGGGAGGTTGATGAGATGCTAGTGTGTGAGCTTACCAGTGGAACAGCTGAAGAAACAATATGGCACTTTGATTTTCTATCTATATTCATAGTAATAAACCTTGTTCAAATGCAGGGCATAATTCTTACAATTTTGAATTTCCAGGAATTGGGGAAAAGTACAAACTAATAATAGAAAAAAGCAACTCTTGTTGGCGGGTAAACAAAGATGGAAGTTTATAGATAGGTGAATGATTTATCTAAAGAAGACAGTAGTTTGTGTACAGTGAGCAAACACAAATGCACAAGACAGAAAACAATGCATTTGCAGCATTCTAGCAGTGTAAATTTATAGGCAATGGAACAAGTATTGAATGGAGATGCAACTTTGTCATGAAGAAGAGATTGGAAAAAAGTGTAGGAGACTAGTTAGCATAGCACTTGTGACAGAAGCACCGAGGCGCTTCCAGGTTGAAAGGATTAGCTCGTGACATCACCATTGCCCAGGGGACTCCCAGTTGGGGGCTCCTTTCATGTCCCTGGCAGGAACTAGAGCGAAGGTGCTCAACCCTGCCCCATGGCAGCACTGGGGTCTCGAACACGGGTTTGCTAACCTCGAGCCACCATGTTCCTAAGGAGAGTAGTTTAAGTATGTTTTATTAACTAACAAAGAAAGTGTTTGATTGAGATGGGCTGCAGTTGATTTCCTAAGAATAAATATCTCCTGTTGGTTATCTCTATCCTCAGTAGGGAGGACAAAAAATGAAAATGCTGTTATTTAAAGATTGAAGCATGCATAATCACCATAATCTTCATACTTGATTAAGAAACTGTCTCTTGACTCCACAGATGCTTGGGCTCAAATACCAAATCAAAAGTATTATTTTATATACGCAATGTACTTGTAAGCTAACTCATTATACTGCAAATTATACAGGCTCATTGTTGGCCTTCTTGAAAGTGAATCTAAAAAAGGCTAATAAAAATAAACTGCAAGATTTGATAAATATTATTTCTCACTGTAGAAATGTCATCACAGAACTCTTTTCTCATATGATTAATTTACTGCTACTTCTCTATGCATGGAAATCTGTTGTATAGTACTAAGAAATTGAATAATGTTGCTTGTTCTTTTGTTTTATTTTCCAAATAGCATCAGCACTTATACTACAGTCAAGATGATTCCAACAGAAAACATTATGATGCATATAGGTTATATTTGCAATCCCCACATAGCTACGAAGACCCATATTTTGATGATCGGGTTCACTTCCCAGCTTCTACAGATTACACAACACAATATGGACTGAAATCAACAACAAACTATGTCGATTTCTATTCTACCAGACGACCGTCTTACAGAACAGAACAATATCCTGGGTCCCCTGACTCTTGGGTGTAGCATTCATAAATCATACAGTTTCTTTCTAACTTTGCTTGAGAAGAAGTTGAGTAAAGGTTTCATTGTTTTGAGGGAGAAGTGTGAAAGTGAATTACAAAGAAGGAAAGAAGGAAGAGTTTTAATAATCAGGATGGTGGGAGAGAAATTGGAAAGAGGAGATTTGCTCTGTTTAGATTTTAGATCTCATTACTTGTAGTTCCTGTAGTTCGGTGAAGGTGTGGGCAATGTGATGAAAGGTTTGAGAACTGAGGGAAATGGATTTGGGAAATGTGTAGATCTGATCAAATTACAGATGATTTTTTTAAAAAAAAATGTGAATAGAAGTCTTATTCTCATAGTTGTACAGAAAAAGCCCAGATGCCATTTTGTTTTATCGCTATTACTAAATGTCAAGATTGTATGCTATCATGTCTTGTAAATTTCTTTTTAGTTGTTGTAAATATGGAAATGCCACATTGGTTAGAAGTGCCATCATTTTAATGCCATGTGTCATTTTAAAACAGATTTCAAATATTGACAACTTTAACCAGAGGAAAAAAGAACACATATGGAATTGATTGTTATAAATAAATATCATTTGGTTTTTAAAACAAATAGTGTACTTTTGAAGCACAAACTTCAGTCAAATATATCTGCACCTTTCTCATTCTTTGCCTCTTTCCCAGAATATTTCACTGCCATTTTTAATGCCTATTGGGGAAAAAATAAATATGGACATCTCAGCCATGAAAAGTAGTTCCCTTCTCATTCTTCTTTATTTTTCATGTTTACTGTTAAAGATCAAAACAGTTGTAAATGCTCACTGTGAGTTGTAAAAATGGGTTTAAATATATGCATATGCAAAATTTTTGGCAATTTTTTCTGTTGTCCAGAATTTATTTCTTATTTGTCGAAACATGAAATTATGTACTTTTTGCTCATCTTTTTTTTATTTCCCAGCATCCATTATTTTTTGCTGTTTATAGTTGATTATATTTCTGTTCAAAAATACATGATACAGAATAAAGTTTTTTTCTTCTTTTTTTTCTTTTCTTTTTTTAGTGTTTCCAATTGGCTCATACCCCTCTTCCTACATTTTTTCGTTTCATTAATGAGCATTATTTCCATTCACTTTTTTAAGCCTCATTAGGACTCAGTTTTTATACCCAATTCTAATTAATTGGGATTTATTTGTTGCATGTCTGCATCTGGGTGTGACTGTGTTATTGCTGCTACTCCATAAATAGAACTTATTACAGTCTTCATAAGCAAGATGAAGCCATGGGAGAACAAGCAGAAACAAAAATGTTTGTAATTCTGAGCTGAAGATTGATATATACCTGGAGATTGAACTTATACACTTCCTTTAGTTCACAATGCTTAAGTCAAAGTAAGGTGCTATCTGGATCATTGACTATATCCCCATCTTCAGTGCTTTTTCAAGCACCTTGAATTCACTCACTGGTATTTCTCTTTGACAAAAAGTTCTGGCAAAAAATAGTTTTCTGTAGAATAATTTGCTTTGAAGTTCAGTAATATCAGAGAATGATTACATGATGCTCTTTGTATTAAGGTTTAAAGGAAATGTTTTGGCTTTCTACAGATCAAAAACAATCCAAGCAATGACAAGGCCATTGTTCCATTTTATATCTGATCACAAGTAGCATTTGAGATCTTACTCTTCATCAGTTTGTCCCAGGGAGCTGAAGACATCCCATGCCCACTTCTGAGAACACTGGAAACCACTGAGGGGCACCAAGGTGTAAGGAACATGTGGTTATAATAACATTTAGAAAATAAAGATGGGAAAGGCAACTTCATCCAGCAATTTAAGGTCAACATATGACCTGGATAACAGAATCTCCATAGACAAATCTTGATTTTAATCCCTTCAGATATTGTCTCAGAACTTTGTCTTTTTCATTTTTTTTTTCTTTCTTCCTCCTCACAAAATCCTTCAAAACTTTTAACAAGTCTCTTGTAAATTGGATATAGGGAAGTTTTCAAGGTCCACTCTTTTGGTTTATTATTTGCATATTCCTTTTAGTATTAATTATTAAGACATCAAGTTTCGTTTGTATATTTAATGCAGTATTATTTTCCATATTCTTGTAACCTGTCATTCTGAAATCTTCTTTCATATTATTCAGTTCTGTCCAATATAACTTGTTCCTGTTCTTTAACATCTTTTAAATACAGATTATATATAGAGGCAGACATTCTTAAAATAACTTCTGGGTCCATTGTTCAAAAATACCCTTCAGTACATCCAATGCAAAGATATTTTGTTCCATTCTGTTTTTGTGTTTATTTCAAAAGAAAAAAAAAGTAAGTCCTTCATCTTGTATGTAAAACTACTTTCACTAAAGATTGAAAGAAAATAACCCAGTGGTGTAAAATTGGTAGATTCAAAGATTCCTAATAGCTGAAAAACAGGGTTTTTTTTTATTATTATTTGAACTTATATCCCGCCCTTCTCTGGAGACTCAGGGCGGCTTAAAATTTTTATTTAAGCAGAAATCAATGTGCTTATCCATAGCCTTCATTCTTTGTATATGCCTGCTTATTAGGG
>JANHFM010005324.1:1661-14588 GCA_032468115.1 Grayia smithii | reverse complement strand
AAGAAAAGACCAGTGTAGGATTAGGAGGATGAGCCAGGGCATCTATTAATAATCAGAACCCAGGTATCAGGTGTGGTACCAGAGACATCTCCAAAAAAGCCCATTCAAATTCTGATTCAAACTCTGTGTTTGAACATATGCATATTTTTAACAATTCTCCATGATTTTTAAAGGTAGTTTATCAAACAATATCATTCTGTTTGAGACTAAAAGAATATGTAAAGTTATTTGGAAGGCTTGCTGATAAAAGTAACACGGGTGAAATTCAGTTTGAAAATCTGAATAAAATATTCTGTTTGAATAAAATATTTTATATGTAAGCACACCTATAGCTTTTTCTAAACTATGAGTAGTGTGGGTTGAGAGGCCACAATAACCCAAATCAGCAGCTAATTGTTTCTTCCAAGAAGAGGAAAATAGATCAGCCAAAGGGAGGTGGGCTAAGAATTCGTCTTCAAACACTTCTTTCAACCAATATTTCAACTGGCAGGGTTTCATTGGGTTCTTTAGCAAGGCACAGCTGGAGGACAATATTTGCCCTGATATGGTGAAAGGAGAGGGCACACAGGATGATCCCCAAAATTTGCACGGAATTGCTTTAAATGCAAATGCATCCTTGCATTGTAGGTGCAAAACTCTACATGAGAAAACTGGTCGTCTTGGCATTTAATACTTCAACTGTGTCTGAGATACAGTTATTACCCATATGGCTAATAGGTTTGTTTTTAGCATTAGCAGCCTGTACTAAAAGGTCATGAATTTGTTGTTTTTCAGCCAGTGGAATATTTGAAATAAATAACTAGGTAATATCTTGACCTGTTCAATTTGCATATGATCGATGAAGCTGTTTGGCTCTTTGTGTTGTCTTCTATCATCATTTTAAAAGGTTGATTTCCAGCTTTTATCTTAAAAACAAGATTTTTTTTTTTAAATAATTTTTATTAAACAGTCTCTGCTCTCAACTTCCATGTTCTCAGTTTCCAGAATGGTGGCTGCCTTCAATTTGCACTGTCATTGTCACAGTCCTTCTCTTCACTTTCTTTACTTTCCTCCCCTTCAATCATTACTGTCCTGAAAGGTAGCTTTTCCTTTCTTCCTGCTGGGTTTCACTACAGGCTTTCGTCTCTCAAAACTCTGTTTCCAAAGTATCAACTGTTCAATCCACACTCACAAACACTTTTCCTTCTCACCAAATCACAACAATTATGTCTTTTTCCTTCCTTCTCAGCTCCCACCGCTAAGGCGCCACTGGTTCCACCTTGGAGACTCAATGTTATTCAATAGTTTTTGTAAATCCCAGAGAGATAGTTCGGTGTCCATGTTTTTTTTCTTTTCCTCTCCACCGATACTTCTGCCACTTCTCACTTTCTGCTTCCTCTCCTATCTTTATGGGGCCGCCACGTCTCTGGACCTCGCCTTAACAGCTGGTCTCTTCTGCACCGGATTTCAGGGCTCTCACCCTTCATAGCGGGGGATTGCTCCTCTCCCTGTCACCTCTGGATGTTCCCCTCACTATAGCTGTCTCCTCCAAGGACCTGCTTTGCCGTTACTGGCTTCCAAACTACAGACATTTGGGCTGGGAGAACAGAGTAGTTCTCCTGTACCGCAGCAGCGTGGCGCCACCCAGGAAGTCCAATATATATATATATATAATCCCACAGGTTTTGGTGCAGGCCATTCCTGGACACAACCCAAGATGCAATGTCATCAGCATCTAGAAAGATGGAAATTGATTTGCAGGCCAAGGTTCAGGGGTGGAAATCAAATTTGGTGTGAGCCTGAAGCAACATTGTTAACAGAAAAGATAAATAATAGAAGAGTTAAAATATCACATATGATTCCTTTCAGAGTTGGAATGGAATCCACTGTGTCATTATTACATGAATATGTAACAAAAATAAATGCTTTCATATAGCATTTTTATACATTTTATCAGAAAGTGAGGCTCTTAATGCTCTTCAAAGCCTTTCCTGAAAATTGACTAAAACATCATCTTCAAATCAATGAGTAGGCTTAGAGTAAGCTTCAATAATATTTTTTATTTAAGAAATAAATTAGTACTATATATTGTCAGGCACAAGGAACCAAGAGTGAAAGCAGGATCTACTCAGAGTAGTTTCTTTATTGCTGTTCACTCATAGACCGGATTCGTGCCAGACTAAAGCACAATCTGTCTACATATTAGATATATAGTCCCTGTGAATCACTGTGGAAGAGACAAAATGAATGGGATTTAGCATCTCACTGTTTTTCCTTTTTTCAGCACTTTTTATTCCTGGACAAAGGGGAAGAGGCATGATATGCTAGTGGTTTGGATTTGAACTTTACTTGCTCATGCAAACAGTTAGGAACAAAAATTCCTTGCCTGAGTAAGGAAGAGGTGCCAGTCCTATTTTTCTGCCTTTAAAAGTAGCCAGTGATGACCCATCATCTGAGTTGGTATAACATTTGCTTCATATTTTACTACTTATTCATTGGTTGGCTTCTTACATTCACACCTCACTTTTTCTCCAGCAGCAAAAGGTAGCATAGATACCATTTCCTCCTCCACTTTCTCCCACAAGAACAATCCTTGAAACAATCCTTGGGCTGAGAGAAGGTGACCAGCCCAAAGTCATCCAGCAAGTTTCCATGACTGAAGGTCTCCCCAGTTCTGGTTCCAACATCTTAACCACTACATCACATTGGCACACCTAATGGAACATATCTTAATCATAGCCAACTGAACAGCAAAACATTCTTAGCCCCTTGATGATTAAGGTATCCAATAATGCCTGGGAAACCTGTGCCTAAGAATCTGGATATATAGTGTTTATTTTCTGAAAACAGATACGTTCTAAATGTGCAGCACATGAAAGGGACGTGCTTCAGAATAAAACTCTCTCTGGTATCTAGATAGATTTAGAAAAAGAACAATCCTGCCATCTACATACATAACATAATAAGAGTGATGAATTCTGTGCTCTTTCATTGTAAGTAGATAGAGATAAAATGCCAAGAGGTGGGTTGCTTTTTGCCTGTAAAGAAGGTGAGAACATAAGACACATTTCAACATTGATTTTAACCCCGTAGCAAAGATTATCAGAGAGACTCCTTCCACATTAGTCAATATTACAGTTGTCTCATCTTTGCTAAAATCATCTTTTAAAAATAGAACCAGAAGCCATATTTAAGCTTCTAAGTGCCACAGACAATTAGCATTCACATAAGCTCAATATTTAGTTATGACATGAATCACAGCCATGACCTGTAGCTGGATTAAATATCAACCCTGGGTTCTAATATATTTCATAAAATATGTTAGTTTAAACCCATAACAAAAATCTAAAGTATATCTATGCTGGAAAATATGTAACACTACTAGAAACACAGAAAACTATTTAGAATAATAAGAAAGCGATTTTGAGGAAATGTCTTGATTGTTATCTGAATACTGGTTTTATAAATATTGAAATACTTGAATTTCATCCCTCTTTGAGGAATATAGCAAACAAATTGTTAAAAATTCTTATGACTTAATAGGTAAGAATAAAAGAAATTAAAATTATATGCACACAAACACATGTACACACTAAGAACTGAAGTTAATAAGTATGTGAAATATATTGATAAGTCATTGAGAGAGTTTTTATAGAATGAATAAATTCCACCCTCCCTCCAAATTTTTTAAATCTAAACTATGGCTTCCATATAAAGGTAAGGGGTTTAATTTTCCCGATTTTCAACTTTACTGTTGGGCTTATATTTTGATTTATATATATTTGTGGTAGTTTTTCCCTGTAAAATATCATAGACAATACTAAGACATATTTGTTGATATTTTTGCTATTTTAAAATGGCAATTTTCATGCTGGAAATGTAATATATTTGAAATGATCACATTTATGATGGGCTTTTGCTTTACAGTTGTTCCACTTGGATCCAGTATTCATATCTTATTGTTAATTTGAAGTAGAAACAAAGAAAAATAGGGTTCCAAGATGTTAATGTGATATTGAATTTATTTATGATGAAATTTGGAAAAGAAACAGATGCCAGATGCCTTCCAGTCAATATTGACTTCTGACAATTGTCTGGACTAGTCCCTGCAGTTTTCTGGGCAAGATTTCAGAAGTGTGTCCTTGCCTACTTTCTAGGGCTGAAAGAGAACGACTGGCTCAGATTCACCCAGCAGGCTTTTGGCCTGAAGCTGGGCTAGAATTTATAATCTCCTGATCTCTAGTCTGGTGCTTTCACTGCTATTATCAACTCTCTCTCTATAATAGTTACTAAGATTCCCTAAGTATTTTACAGCTAATTGTATTGTAACTCATTTGTCTAATCCTAATAAGGTATTTGAATGGCTTCTTGTTTTAGGCATGTTCAAAGAAACTTTTTTCCCCTTCCCCAACAACCCCTACATATAAGAGGACACTGAAATTTCCAGCATCCATTATTTTGTTTGCAAGGTAATTTAACACTTGGCCTTGCCTTGCAGCAGGGAAGTGGAATATTATGTGAACAGATATGCTTATCTCAGTGTGATTAGATAAAGACATATGGTTGTTGTGGCAGTGGCCCAGGAAATGACTGAGTACATCATGCGAGCAAGAAAGAACAGCTATTGAATATGCATTATTCTGAGTTGCCAGTCTGTTTTTTTTATCAGGGAGGTAAAAAAAAATTAAAGGAAAAACGAATTTGCTCTTCTTTCTATGAAAGGAGTCCCAGCTAAGTACCCTTTTTTCTTGTTTCAAGGAAGATGAGGTTTGCAATTATTGTCCCATAGAATGCCAGTACCCAATAAAATGCCAACCTCAGTCCTTTTTCTATCCAGACATGATCTACAAGTTCCATTTATTTCCTGGATCTTGAGTTCCTTTTCAAATGTATATTTTATTCATTTATTTTCAGGGTATACATACTGCTCTAGGGGACACAGTGGCTCAGTGGCTAAGATCCTGAGCTTGTCAATTGAAAGGTCAGCAGTTCAGCAGTTCAAATCCCTGGTGCCGCATAACGGGATGAGCTCCCGTTACTTGTCCCAGCTTTTGCCAACCTAGCAGTTCAAAAGCACATAAAAAATGCAAGTAGAAAAATAGGGACCACCTTTGGTAGGAAGGTAACAGCATTCCATGCGCCTTTGGTATTTCGTCATGCCGGCCACATGATTATAGAGATGTCTTCAGACAGCGCTGGCTCTTTGGCTTTGAAACAGAGATGAGCACTGCCCCCTAGAGTCAGGAACTACTAGCACATATGTGCAAGGGGAACCTTTACCTTTACCTTTTATACTGCTCCAGTTAGTACCAACTTTGAGCAGTTTATACATCATTTTTTGCAAATAAGAGTAGAAATAAACAGTGTTTGGTTGCTAAGGGTTGACAGTGACTTGATGGCACATAATTAATCTTAATAATAATCTGCAGTAAAGGAAACAGCAATCATGAAATGCATAGTAGATAGCTCTAAGTAGAGAGGCAGTGAAGTGTCTCTTGTTACAAGATCAGAATCATGCAGGCAGTGGGCTTTCCTGTGATACTTCATGGAAGTGAAAGCTGGATTTGAAAAAGCAGGAGAGAAAAAGCATTGAGAAGACTCTTGGGAATATCATGGATAGCCAAATAGATAAACAAATGGATAATCAAACAATTCAAGCCAATGTTCTCACTTGAGGAGCTGTAAGTGTCTTTTCTACTATTGCAACTGCTCAGAAAACTAGAGTACCGGTATCACTTGATTGATGCACAGAAACCACATAGGCACAATCTAATCCAAAGCCCTCATTACATACCCATTCGAGGCAGAGGCTAAAATCTAGGTTGAACTGCCTCACATCCCCAAGAAGCCTAAATCCACTGTAAAATCCGTCTGGATCTATTAGCCACTTGGATAAACTGGTCAAATAAACCCTTTCCTCCCTGTAGGAGAGGGCAGCATCAGCAAGCTAAAATGTGATCAGAAAGCCAAAAAAGTCATAAAGTAAAAATATATATATATCAAAGAAAGTAAGGAGAAATTAAGATGTAATTGAGAGAAGGAGTTCATTGTAGGAAGGGACAATGGAGTCATGCAAACAGAGTTGTATAAGGCCCTCCTTGCCACAGCTGCTAATTAGGAAATGAGGGTTAAAAAGGATTCCCAAATTAGTTTGACCTCGTGATTATGACCTTCTTTAAAGATGGAATTCCCCTGGAATCAGATGATTTTTGTCACTTTAAACCACATTATCTCACAGGGCTTAAGTTTAAATTTGTTAGGAGGCTCTAGTCTTAACAGCCTCCATGAAATACTGTGTCCCTGAAAAGGAAAGATACCAAAGAGATGCAATCAGGATACAATGACAAAACATAAGGAGAACTTCTCTACAAAGAAGGGGATACTGATCTTCCGAATTAGTGGTTCTCTGCCTTTCACATACTTCTCTGCCTTTAAGTCATACCTGCCATGTTTTCCTCCTAGCAGTCTGGATAAGGAACAGTTAATTCAAAAACTAGTAATATTTATTAGAAAGAAGATGAAGGTTAAAGTACAAGAATTTCATTTGTTTTCAAATGAGGTTTCTCTATTTACCCAATTTTGGCAGCCAAAGCCTTATATGTTTTGTCAGGCTCTCATATTAAAGGGGACTGAAAGCCAGCCGTTTGTGTAAAGAAAGGAAAACTTGCACCTGTTCATGGTTCTGATAAAAGTTGTAGTGTCTTTAGCAGTCTGAGAATCAACTCCCACATCAACCATCACTGTAAAAGAATCTGAATCCTTTTATGATTCATCCCCCCAAAAAATACACTTTTCCCAAGGACATTTGCATAGAAAGAAGGGCATAGAGATGGGCATCCTCAGTGAATGCTCCCTTCATTGGTAACAGTTTATCCCTGAGGCAAAAATGCCCTCTCCATTCCTATGGCCTTACAGAAAATAATTAAAACTTGGCTTTCCAAAACAGGTAGAGGAAGATCTACATCATGGGTCTCCAACCTTGGCAACTTTAAGACTTCTGGACTTTAATTCTCAGAGAATTAAATTCTAATTCTCAACTCAATTTTAATTCTCAACTCTCTGGGAGTTGAAGTCCACAAGTCTTAAAGTTGCTAAGGTTGGAGACCCCTGATCTACATCATTGCTTGGTCTTGTGTACAATTCTCTCTCTTTTTAAAAAAAAATTACAGTATATCCTCCCTTTTTTGTAAAATCTAGTCCTTGGATTGTTCCTAGATTTTGATTTTGTATATTGCCTACAACTCTGGAATACAGTGGTTTGTAAACTCTTATCAATGCATTTAGGCATCTGTTGTAATAGTTATCTGTGGTAGGTTTCAAAAAGTATAATTTCAAACACCTACACTATGTTCCACTTACTGAGTCCCATCTAAAACCTGTTCTAGACTGCTGACACAGTCCTACCAACACAGCCAGCCTTTGCTCTATTCCCATTTAAACAGGTCCTCGACTTACAACCACAATTGAGCCCAAAATTTATGCTGCTAAGTGAGACATTTGTTAAGTGAGTTTTGTCCCCTTTTATGACTTTTCTTACCACAGTTGTTAAGTGAATCATTTCATTAGTTAAGTTAGTAACATGGTTACTGAATCTAGGTGACCACACGACACTGGGACACTGCAACCGTCATAAATATAAGTCAGTTGCCAAGTGGCAGAATGTTGATCAAGTGACCATGGGAATGCTGCAATGGTCGTAAGTGTGAAAAATAGTCATAAATCACTTTTTTCAATGCAATTGTAACTTCTAACAATCACTTAGTGTACTGTTGTAAGTCGAGGACTACCTGTATTATCTTCAGAATGTTGTTTATTCATTTGTAAAATCTTTATGGTGGCCCATCAAAGCCAGAATTTCATTTGAAGCCTATCTCTGGATCTTCTGTCTTTGGGATTGAACTTCCAAAATTTAGGAGTCTATGGACCCATTTCAAGTTTTGAATGGATCTTATGGGTGCTCTGACAAAATGGCTGCTAGGATGGACCATCCACCAGATGGTGATTTTGCTGAGGTTTATCCTCCTTCTAATCCACCAAAACAATCCCTTCCAGTCCAATTTATTCTTCTTTTTCTGGGTATATTTTCAAGCAAGGCAGTATTGCAGTAACCCATTATTTTCCAAGAATGCCGTGAGGTTCTAACTTTCCTAGAATTATACATGATTCTGGAGATTAATTTGCTTTACATGGATTTTAAATTTTGAATATTAAAATAATATATTCTTTAAAAGTTGAGGAAGAAGTAAGTGTGTCATTAGAACTTTAAGGAAATCATAAACTCACTGGAGTTCATGCAGGCATTTTGTTGTGGACCCCAGGACTAAGTCAACTAGAAAGCTCTCTTTGATTTTGGATGTTTGATTTATAGCTGCTGGATTATTTGAATGGTTCCTGCATAATCTTCTGCAGGTGCAAAAAATTATGCCAATCTTGTGCCATCAAAAATCTTAGAAAGCTGAACCTCTGGATGCAGTATGGTGTTCTCCAAGCCACACTGAAGTTTGGCAAGTAAATGCCAGTGGTGATGCCTAGCATGCTGGACTAAGCAATGTAGCTCTCCAGTAGCCAAGACTGGTTGACTGGTTTCTATTCCCATCTGAAATGAGAATATTTGGAGCTCAGGATTGACATGAGGGGTACTTGGTGCTCTCTGAGCTTGGTTATTTTCTTGCTGATGTTTCATTACCCAAACTAGCTAACATCAACAATGCTAATAAGGAATGGGGTTTCTTCTTAGTTTATATTCTAGTGGCTTGCCTTGTTGATGGAGGTGGTCTTAGAGATTCTTTGGTTGGGCTGTTCACTGTTGGCTTGTTTGGCAGTTCCTTGATTGGGTATTGTTGACTGGATTATTGGTCTAATATTAATCCTGGAGTTAATCTATGCTCCTTTGGGTGCTGATTGCTGGTGTGGATGTTTGAGTCTTTTTATTCCCGTTTTTTGGCTTGTTGATTGCTACTTTTGCATAGTATGTGTAGACATTGTTTATGTCTAGGTGTCTTATTGATGGCTAATTTGTCAGAGGTCAACCACCATTATTGCCTTACAATTCCGGAATTTTGTGACTGGAAAGGGTACTGTCAACCCCAAAGTGATCATGGCTGAAGCCATCTTGAAGGCTTCAGGGCTGCCACACCACAGAGGGAGGGGGGACATAGTTAGATGGAGTTTGTAGCCAAAACAATAAAACTTTCCTGTGGAAACCCAAGGACACTTCCCACAGGTGGCTGGCCAGAGGAGGGGTAAAGTAACCAAGCAACTGGCCAGCTCCTGGATTGGACAGCCTGATCAGTGACTTGGGGGGAAAGGGGAAACTTTTACTTTTAAGTAGGTGAAAGCCATGGGAACTTTTAGAGTCGTCTTTCACCAATTGTGCCAATACGATCTTCCCAATAAAACTGTTCTTTGAGGAACCTGTTTGCTTCAGAGTTCTTATTTCTATGGGTGCATTACTTGGAACGCTGACAGGTCCATCTGGTTGACACCACCAGTCCAGTGGTGGGTTGCTCCCGGTTCGGCCTGGTTTGCGCGAGCCGGTAGCGGTGACGATGTGACGTCACTGAACCGGTTTGCTGCGTTTGAGAGTTGGGCCCACCTGCCCGCCCGCATGTTATGGTTACCTTTATTCCTTCATTTTTAGCTCAGCTGATAGGCATGTTGTAGTGGATTGCCGCGCCTCAGCTGAGCTAACATGCTCTACGCTTGCACAGAGTGCTTGTTTGGAGCAGGATGTCGCGCTACAGCTGGGACACCACCTACTGCATCTGCGCAGAGCGCCCATTTGTGCAAAGCATGTGCATGAAGAGAACCGGTGGTAACACCGGTTAGAACCCATCACTGCACCAGTCTTGGTTGGAAATGTGGAGTCATCCTACCATTTCTCCTCCCTTTTTTCCATAGTTACCAATCTCAAGTGATCTCCACTAAAAACAGTTGTGCTGCCTTGTTTTCTGCTCACTGGAACTTGCCAGGAGATATTATGGCAGCTGAAGTGAGATGCTTGTGGGAAGAGAGAGGAGTAGCCAGTCGTGGATTCCACTTACCTTTGCTACTGGTTTGGAACTGTGAGCGCGCCAGGGGTGGGTTCTACTTATCTCTACGACTGGTTCTAAAGCATGTCTGGTGCGTGTGTGCACATGTGTGCCGAATGGGCGCTCCTGCGCATGCGCAGAAGCTTTTTTTGATGAAAAAACCTCAAAAAAAGCTTCCTGCACATGCGTGCCAGTGCGCTCTGCACGCTCCGCACAGGGACCGGTAAGTACGGGCGTGCGGGGGGGCAGGTCCGGGACGCGTAGAACCGGTTCAGTAACATCACAGCGTCACCGCTACTTATTCATGCGAACCAGGAGCAACCCACCACTGTAGCATGCGCAGCGCTTCTGCACATGCACAGAGTGTCCATGATGAGGTCCAGGTGGGTGAGCAGAGCCTCCCGCCTCCACCACTACCAGTTCACCCGAACTGGGGTGAACCAGTAGATACCCACCACTGGGAGTAGCTAATGTAATGCTGCAGAGATTTGGGGTGGGAGTAGTTTTAAAAGTAAGAGAAGATAAAGTGGGACAGGCATAGGAAGGTAAGATGGGAAGTTTGTCTGTGGCCTTTTCAAAACTAGTCTCATTACAAGAGAGCAGCTAAAATTCTGTGCTTTGACTCATTGTGTGCTCAAAACTCGGTTCTCTTGCAATTAATCTGGTAAACATATTAAACATATTCTGCTGGTTCTACTCTTACTTATGCTTCATTTGATCCTTTTTATTGCTGACTGCTTTTCTTATATCTGGCTGCCAAATAGGGTCCTCTATTGTTTTTCATGTTAAAGCAAGAAAGGTTAATTAACACCTTCCACTATATGTGTTCCTTTTAATTGTCCAATTAATCAATGTTCTATCAAAGATAATGCTGTCTCTCCTCAAAGCTTATAAAGAAAAAAAAATCAACGAAGTCTAGGGACGCTCTTTAAGTTTTATATTGAACTCTGCACTTGATATATTCTTGTGCCCACAAGGGATTGGAATGCAAGTACCGTTACTTGATTTTATTTTGCGAGAACTATAAAATAGTGGCAATTAATTGTTATTACCCAAATGAGGCCTTGAACTGAAGAAAAAAAAATCTATACAAATTAGACATCATTTATCATCATATACTTAGAATGGAGACACTGGGTAGCCAAAACACACACCAAAGGAGAATTGGCTAGGTCAAGAATTTTCACTGCTTGTAAAAAAAGAGAAAATCCTGGGGGAACTTTAGCAGGGGAAATGGAATGCTGGGTGAATATTAGAAGCTCACAGGATAGACCTGAGGCAATGGAATGACATATTCTTGAAAAGGGTATGACTGGCCAGGGATTATACCAGAAGATTCTATACTACAATTTGATATACAGGTGGTTCTCATTTAGCTACCACAATTGGGCCCAAGGGCAACTCAGAAATTAAGTGAAACTGTGACTATCTTACGATATTATCTTCCTTTGCTTTACAGATCTGAAGTCATAAATGCAAGGATTGGTTGCCAAGTTACTTTTTCATCATTAAATGAAAAAACTAAATGCGAACAGTCACTAAATGAGACACTTGCTAAACAAGGACTACCAGCGTACTAAAAAATACCCCATAATTTATCGTTCCTTATTTGTCCACCCAGAAAAGAAAAAAAAAGCAAGCATCAGCAAGCTTCTAAAAAGCTTTAGGGTTCAATAAAACAAACCTAAGGATTGTAGACCCTTCTAAACAATAAAGTAGGTGTGGAATGGAGTATTATCAAATAGGGCATTTTTCTATACAACTTTTTCTTTGGGGTTCTACTTTTTCTATATAATATCAGCTGGGTAGGTGATGTTTATTACTTTTTTTTAAAATTGTAAACCACCCTGAAAAGCATTTGTTGATGGAAAGTGAGTGCATAATTAATAAATATTTGCCATTATCTAAGGATAGATTGTACAATCATACCACCGCCTCCACATCATGTATCTTCTGACAATATGCCAAGCCTAAATAAGTCCTTATCACTAGGCCCTGAACCTAAAAAACTAATGAATATTGTGCAAAAGAGCACAATGTGTATACTATCAGAAAAGAAACAGCTAAATTCTTGCAGCAATTCATCAAGATTCCGGTCTAGCCTTTTAGGATTTCTGAGATCCCAAAATGGACCAAACAAAATACTTTTTCAGTTGACTCGAAAAGTTTTGCCAAACAGTAATAGGCCCTGCAAAACTGACAAATATCTGGTACTAAGAAAATCAATGAAAGCAACTGATCTTTTACACATTTCTGACAAGACAATCTCCGCCTGTGAAAGCCATCTTGAATGGAGTCCTTCACTTTGCTTCCAAATGCATTCCGGTACATAAGATATGTTTTTTAACTCTGTATTTGAAGTATGTTTGTCTGCATTTCTGCTTCTGCAATTAAAGTATTACTTTAACTGAAAAAAACAGCCACTTTTTAAATTAGAAATGCGGTTCTCCACAGGGTAATGCATTTTTAATGAATTGTAAGCCGCCCAGAGTTGCTCTGGATATTTGAGATGGGCAGCATATGAATTTAATAAATACATAAATAATAAAAAATGTGGTGGAAAAGGTGAAGGTGGAGGCTGCAACAGTGTGACCCAAGCTCTGCAATCCACATAAAAGCCAGGCATAGTGTGCTTGGACTGCACTGTCATGGCTGCCATCTTCTTTTTTTGATTTTAAATTAACCTCAAATAAAAAGAATAATTGGACTGAGGAAAAAAGAGGTGTGGTAAATAAATAAATAATTACGTGTACAAGACAAAGACAAAGGAAGGTGTGGAAGGATTTAAAATGGCTTACAAACAAAAGGGAAAGGAGTCACCCGCACCTCAAATTGGATTCACAATGAAAGAAATGAAGGATTTGTTTCAGGAACAATTTGATAAATTAGATGAAAAATTAGATGAAAAATTAGAAGA
>JANHFM010005323.1:32010-50675 GCA_032468115.1 Grayia smithii | reverse complement strand
TCTATGGGCACGAACTGGACGATGGGAGATTGCTGCTGGCAGAAGGTGGTCCTGCAAGTACCCCGGTCCTAAGCCATTCTGGGTTCCTTAAAGAAAAGGCACGATGAGCTTAGGATACATAGCCAGAACTTGTGCTATTAAAACAACAATAGCCATAATATAATTGTTTATGATACTTTCACAAAAAATAGGTTTGGGGGTATAGGCTGTAAATACGTAAAAGGTGACAAGAGCCTTGTAGCTTGTTATTTGCCTATGTACTTTTACCCAGATGGAATCACCACAAGGTACTTTGTTGGAATCAGCTTAAGACATTTTTGTTTCCGGCTGAGTTAATAACAGTTAACAGATTTGCACATGCACAAGAAGAATAGGCTATGCAAAGCTCTTACAAGAAGGAATGATTAGGAAGGAACTCTTTTCAAGCATTAAATAAACCACATTACTTACATGAGATTGGGGAAAAATAAATTATGTTAATGTTAAAAGTGAACCCTCTTCTGGGTGTCCAAATTCTTTTTTCTTGTCTGCTCTGTGAATAGACAGTTGTCAAACACTCAAGTCCCTTCCTTTTCAGGTCTTAGAGAACAGCCTACTTCAAAGAAAGAGCCTGAAGTGAGGTTATGGATCAAATAGCTCAATGGAATCTTTACCTTTCTTTCTTCTTGCTTTTATTATATTAAAGTTGAACATTTTCATCTTTAATATAATAAAAAATTAATAGGTTCATCAGAGCCAATAGGAGAAATTATACCTTGTTGGGACACTGGAGCTCCATTTAGGAGATGCCTTTGAGTGTCACGTTTATCTCATGAGGAAGAGTTTCCAAGCTTTGCTTGTGAGATTAGTGAACTACTGTACCTAGTAAATCACGGGTAGAGTACCACATACTTGGATGAAGAGCCTTTCCTTGGTATACACATGACCAACTTCACAAGCTAGAATTGAGTAGCATTGGGATTTCAATTCATGTGGAAGTCCTCACACATGTACAGGAAGATTCCTACAGTTGACAAGGATTCTGTATTCACAGTTCACAGGATACAGAGATAACATTCGGGAGCGGGAATGAAACACTTCTACTTTCTACTTCAAGTGACTGGGAAAAAAACATTTTCAGGAATCTCTAAGAACATTGCAAGATTGAGTATGGATCGGCCACCGGGACCAGAGCTTTCAGACTAATGCTGGAGCCCAACTTCAGAGAACTTCTCTCTACTGAAATATGTGCTTTGGGCTATTCTGTGAGTCGTATTTATGTGGTGCCTTCCTATTGGTTCATTAGTATGTTGATGGTTGGCAATTGGCTGTTGTTTCCTTGTGCTGCCAAGCCTCAGCTCCTAAGTATTTGATAAGCTAGTGGTAAATCAGCACTCCTCTTAACTGATAAGGGCGCATTTCCCAGTCTTCAGTCTTTTTCCTGGCTATCTTTCTACCTGTACAGCCAACAATCTTGCTAGCTGTGAAATCCAATGTATGTCCTTGTTCATTCCAATGTGAGGCTACCAATGAGTTCGGGTCTCCTTGTCTGTCTCAGATGGGTTCCAGCACGAGTCCAAAAGCTTGGAAGAGTAAACCTCTGGTTCTGATGACCAACCCAGATTCGATATTACAATATTATCCTGGGACATGTATATTTGTCTTTATTTGTTTAAAAATATAGTATACCATACTAAAAAAAATCCTTTTTTTAAAACCAAATTTAAAAACTTCAATTGGTTCAAAATGTAGGTTAGTTTGTAGTACTAGTGTTAATTGCCATTTAAGGGGATGTTCCTCCTTCTGCAAAGTAAGCAATGAAGTGCTAGGTTGGGCTGTGCTAAAATAAAGCACACCAAAATACACAAGAATGCTAAAGATGATATACGTTGGAAAGGAGTATTTTAAAACTGTAGCAGAAAATTACACTCAGAGGGTAGGTTAGTGATAGAAGGATAGTGCCTACTAATTCATCTGAAAATACTATTTTGAGTTTATTGGACTTCTCAAGAATATTTAAAACAGATGGATATTATATTTGTTATCTTAGCAATAGAAGAAATGTAAAGGTCCTTTAACACTCTTGATTTGGTGTTGTTCTGTATTGCATTGTTTCAAATTAAAAATTGTTACCATAATTTTGGGGTGAGATATTATATATCAAGATCACAATTTATATTGTGATATATTGTGATTTATATTTTTTAAACTATGGGATTTGTCCAAGTATGGAAAGATTTGATTTGACTGAGGTTGGGACAAAGCAAAGAGGATAATCCTATATAACTGGAAAGAAAGTTACTTTCCTGATCTTAAGTAATAATTTATTAAATTTATATGCAACCTGATTCCCAGGACTGGATCCAGGAAATTGTTTATCTATTTTTAAGTCTTTATGCTTTAAAGAAGAGAAGATTATGTTATCTTGGTGTATATACTTATATATACCTATATAGGTATATAGGTATATATACCTATAAAGGTATATAGGTATATATACCTATAAAGCCCTACATGGCATCAGCCCAGGGTACTTGCAGGACCACCTTCAGCCTTTATCCCACCGCCCTGTGCGCTCACACAGGGCTGTGCTCCTCAGGGTACCATCCTCAGGGTACCATCCGCCAGACAGTGTCGGCGGGTGGTCCCCAGGGCGAGGGTGTTTGCACCGGCCCTTTGGAATGAACTTCCCACCGACCTCCGGACTTCCCCTGACCTCCGCTCCTTCCGTCACGGTCTGAAAACATGGCTTTTTAATATGATCAACTGAGTCGCCTGGGTTTTTTCTCCTTTTTAGTATTTTAATTGATATTTTATAGTTTTAACTTAAATTTTATTCTAAATTTTAAATTAGTATAATTTTAAAATTCCAATTTTAATTAACTAGATTTATTATTGTATTTATAAAAATGTTTTATTTGAGTGTTCTTGTTTGTTAGTATTGTGAGCCGCCCAGAGTCCTCTGGGAGATGAGCGGCATATAAATACAAATAAATAATAAATAAAATAAATAAATAATATATGATTCAAATTTAAAGTTAGGCTCAATAACTAAATTCTATAAAGGTTTTTACCTTGGATCTTTTATTATTTTTGTGGGAGTTTACTTCATTTCACCACTATAAATATATTATTTTTATCCAATTGTAGATGTTTGTATGTCGCTAGCAATGTAATTATTTAAATATATTCTCCCTCCTATCCACCCACCACTCCCTTTCTTGTCTTCCAAAAATGTTTGCTGGCTTTTTCTGATAACAGAGCAATTAGGTTAGACAATATCCATCTAAGCTTCAGGTGAGATAGAGATGTATGGACATACTGAATTTAATAGAACATATCTGTTCTCAAGGAAATTATTACATACACACCTCTGAATGGTGGCTTTCAATTATATTTCACAACATTTTCTTAACATTTATTGCTTGTATGTTTGTTGTTCTAATTTATTTTATTTATTTATTTGTCGCATTTATCTAATGCCGCAACTTACAATATTGCATTTTCAGCTTATTACAAAATACTTTTCCCATTTTGCCCCAAAGGCAGTGTCAACTTTGGAAGCCATATTAGGCCAGAAGCTTCCAAGCTGCCACCTTCTCATGTGTGGGACAGTAGGAGGGGGGATTTAGTAGAGGGTTTGTATTTAGACAAAATAGCATTCTTCCCGTCTGTCAAGGTTAGGACGATGCTGCATCTGGAGGAGTGGTTGGAGTGCTGTCTCGAGTTGGGACGGATGGTAATTGGAGCACATGATCGACTGATGAGTGAGGGGTTTTTGATTTACTGAGGGAAAACCCGGAATTCTTAGATTTGGTTTTTCTCAAGATGTGCCAGTATACCTACTCTAATAAATGGAACTTTGAGAAAATTTAATTGGAGTTGGGTGACAGACATTCTTCATTTTTCTGCTCCTCATTTCTACCGCTTTCCTTTCTACCATATCTTCCCATCAAATAATTTCATGACTTTGTCCATGCAAAAATAGAAGGCTGGTTTTAGAAAGTCAATTTAATTTAGTCTTCCTATGTTGATGTCAAATGGCATAATAACTTATCAGCTTGTATTGGAACTGATAAGGGAACAAAGATCACCATTAGTTAACCATGCCAATGTTCCTGAGTCTGTGACTAAAACAATATAATGCCTTCTTATATCTAGCAAGATTTGGATGCCCTTGGCTGGCTTCACACAGGGTGCTAAACATGATTGGTTTGGGCTTCAATGCAATAATATGCAATTTTCTTTGGGTTGAGCACTCTTAAACTGGCATCCTGGACTGCATTACAAAAGGTAATTGCTCATGGGAACAACTTTAATGTGGGGAAGAATTAAAAGGAAATATTATTGACAATTAGTCAAGGAATTTCAGCTGGCAGGGTCCAGGAGAAAAGTCTTTTCTACCATGGCACCGGCCCTTTGAAACTTCGTGCCCCCAGAGGTCAGATCTTCACCCACCCTATTGACTTTCTGCAAGATCTGAAGATCTCTCTCTGATGGCCTGAGACTCCAAGGGAGGGTGCATCACTTTGGAGGTGGCGATTGGATTAAGAAAAGATCCCACCCTTACCTGTATGCATCTTGCTCCTTTCCTCCCCATCTTTTAATTGTAAATTTGCTGCTGTTATTATTATTATTTTTACTATTTATTGGCTTTGAATGTTTGTAACCTGCCCAGTTGCCTCTAGTTGGACAGCATACAAGTTAAATAAATAAACAAACAAACACATTCATTAAATTGTTAAGGATAGTATATATATCTTTTTATGAGCACATTCTTACAGTAATTCCCATCTTCAGGTGACTCTCAGGTTTAAATTAAGAAATACACAAGTCAAAAATCAACCATATTTTCTCCCTCCCTCATGCACAGCCATTAAGCTCTTTAAGTGGGGAATGGTTGAGAATCTGCAATGCAATCGCTGGTATGCTGGAAAAACTATAACATGTAGTTCATGAATGTCTTTTCAGGAAATTTCAGGGTACCTGGGATGATCTCATTGCAGCCACATCAGAAGTAATTAGATAACTTTCTTAGACATTGAATTGTAAGATCTATCCCATTGTAATTCTATGGCTCCATATTATGATTTTATCTTAATCTGTGTGTGTGCTGTGCGCTGATGTATATCAGTGACTGCATGACCACTATAGATAACATACACTAAATAAAATAAGTAAAAATGTACAGGCATTCAAGTTTTTCATATGCAACATCAGCATCAGGGATTCTTATAGGCAGGCAACAGATTCTGCAAGGATATACAGTAAGGCCCTCACTTCAGGTAACAGAAATTAAGTGAAAGAGCAGCATGTAATTAATTGCTGTATTTTTTCTGACAGGTAAAAGTGCTTGTATGATTTTATCCTGATGTGCCAAAATAATCTAGGCAGCTTTGATCTACAGTAATGGGCAGTTTTTTTAATGAGGATGGGTTACATGCACAGATTACATGCAGATTTAACCTTCATTCATTTCACAGCGAGACTTTGGGACAGCCTCCAATTTTAGCCTAACCTGTACCTGCAGAGTTGTGGAGGTAAAATTGTCGCTTTGTGAGCCACATTTTATTCTAGTATGATCCACATTTATAGTTATTTGAGTTTACTGTTATGTAAAATAGGTTAATTCAGATTTTTTTTTTATTTTCTACCTCACCTTTGGTCAGTGCAAGGCAACATCTGCACTCCTAGCTTCTGAATTATTCCCAACAAACCTGTGAAATGGGTTGAGCAGAGAGCAAGTGACAGCTTCCAAGTCACCCAGGGTGCTTCTTAGGGGTGGGAGGCTTAAACTTACTCCCCCTTCCCATGCTCTTTAACACTTAACTGCTGTGCCCCATCACCTCCTGGTTGGAGTATACAGAGCCCATACAGCTGTCAGTATGCCAGTTTGACCTAATGGCTAAGATGCTGGACAAGAAATAGGAGAGATGAGTTCGAGTCCTCTCCTATTCCCAAAAACCAGGTGAGTGCCTTTGGGCTAGTCTCTCTGGCAAAATCCTCTCAGGGTTGTTGTGAAGATAATAGAGGGTGGGAGCACTAAGTACAGTATATATGTGGCCTTGACCTGACTCAAAATCAAGGCAGGAGAAAAATAAATAGGTCTCCAGAGGTCCTGGGATACAGCAATTCAGGAGATACTAAAGAAAAACGAATCTAACTCTGCGCACGCTTATGGCACCTATTTTCAGAGATTGCTTACTTCCAAGCAGTAGTTACTGTAAACTGCTAAAAAGCCCACGGGTATTTCTTCCGCCCCTCTCTTTTTATTCCTGCTTCTTCCTATGGATATGGGGACGTGCCGATGGCCGAGACTGGTCTGATGCCCCACGCTTAGCCACAAATGGGTTTTGGTGCAGCGTTTACTTGAAGCAAGCCGCCGCGGCTGCAAGCAATGCCTTATTGCTCGGCGTTGCGGGATGCAATCAATTGTGGGCGATTCCCACCGCGTTGCACTCTATCCCGGGCCAGCACCGTGTGCACTGGCTTCGTAACCGGGGCAGCGTTTGCACCAGATTTCACACTACATTCCCTCTGCATAAAGTTAAAACAAAGCGGAAGGAAAGCGGCGGGGCAGGTTCGGCTCGGCTCGGCCTCCTCCTTCCACCGGCTCCTCCGCAATCGCTTCCCTTTTCCCGCCTAAACTCGCTCGCGCCCTGCCTCCCTCCTCCGCTTGCCCCAAGCCGCTGCCGGCGCGAACATTTCCTGCCGGCGGGGCCCCGCTGCCCTCCGCTTCGCTCCTCCCAGCTGGCCCGCCCGCTCGCCTGCCTGCCTGCCTGCCTGCCCGCCAGGGCACCGCAGCAGCCTGCGCCTCCCCCGCCCCGGCTCCTCTCGGCGTCACCCTCCTGCCTGGAAGATGGCGCTGGGCGGCCAGGTTGGTGTGCCTGGGAACGGGGCGGTGGGCGTTGGGCGCCTTAGGCGGGCCGTTGGGCGGATAGGCCGGGAGAAGAGGCAGGGCGGGAAGGGGTGGAAAGGCGGCCGGGGAACGGGGCGTTGGGAGGGGTAGGTAGCGCATTCCTCCTGGGCAGGCAGCGCCTGCAGGGGGG
Source organism: Grayia smithii (assembly GCA_032468115.1). Lineage (NCBI taxonomy): Eukaryota > Metazoa > Chordata > Lepidosauria > Squamata > Grayiidae > Grayia > Grayia smithii. Next base: position 43,647 of record JANHFM010005323.1, on the reverse strand, counting down.
CTGTGTTTGGAGGAGAGGCGAGAAGTGGCTCTCCCTCCTCCCCGCCATCTCCACCTCCCCGCCTCTCTTCCCCCAATTGAGGCTTTGCAGAGAGGAAGGTGGAAGCAGAGGGAAGTCAATCCTTGGGGACTGGGCGGGGGACAACCCCCCCCCCCCTTTCCCGTTTTTGAGAGGTGGCAAAATAGGGGGTTGGGGGGTTGGTGGTCTCCCGAGGAGGTGTTTAGAAAAGTGATGGCTCTTTAGAAAGTGCTTGGCTTTTGGGCAGCGGTCCCAGAGGTAGAGGACGTCTGCAATAGTGGCAGAGGAGAGTGGAGTGATAGAGGTTCAAGCGACACCAACCCCAGAAACCTGCGTGCAAACCCCCAGAACGGTTTCTTCAAGCCCAGGCAAGGCTTTTTGCTCTGCATCATTGTAGTGCAGGTGGAAAATTTTGTTGTAGAAACTAGGAGTGACTGAGGCAGAATGTGAGTGTATAGATGGCATGTACGCTGAAAAAGATTTTTTAAAAGATTTTATAGTGTAGTTGTGGGGATTCAGCTGCCTGAGACATTTCTTCATTTTAGAATTATCTAGATAGAACTCCATTTATTAAATGATCCCTCTTTCCTTAATAAATGCAATCTCAAGCATTTATTACTGTGTTCATAGCATCCATGGTTATGTGTTTTTTTTTTCTTCCCCAAAATGCTGAAATAAATTGTTAATTCCTAAAAAAAATGCCATTCTTTAATCCCATGAACAGACAGCATGTGTTCTACCAGAGAAGAAATATCTATGGAATTTGTAGTCAAATTTAAGACATTTTTTTTCAAGGATTTGGAAGCTAAGATAGGTGGGGAAGAAGTTAAATTAATATCTGCTAGTTGATTTATTGGATGGCTAACACAAATATGGCTACATTTCAACAACCCAAGTTGGATTTGCACTACATGTATAAGTGAGAGATGTTTTGTTAGTGCTTAGCCTAGTTTTCATGACCACCAGTTGGCCACCAAAAAAGTAGGCTAAAATGTAGTTGATTGGTTTGTGTTATCCAGGATGTCCATCTGAACTGAGTTTGTGGAAAGAAGCATAGCAGTTAATAATTATTCTTCCATTGCCCATAGATCATCTGGTTATTTTCCTTAGTGGGAATAAAAGTTTTTTTTCCTATTAAAGTTGGATCTGATGGCTTCCTATGAATTCTGTAAGGAAGTTTTAGTAATATAACCAGGTGTTTCTTTAAATTTTAGATAATTTTTTGAAAGAGGAATTAGACTAAATGGTTATTACAGAACCAAGGTGCAAAAACTCTTTATGCTAAATAAATAATAATTGTATATAAAGAATAGGGAAATTTTGCAACTAAATTCATAAGAAAGAGAAGTTGTAATACCAGAAGGTGATGTGTCAAATGAAATGTTCATGAGTGTGTTATCTTTCATATGCTCTCTAGTATAGATTTGTGATGGGAGATGAAATCCATTTTATTTGGGATTTGAGTTTTGCTAAAGGACAAACCATATTAGATTGAGTCTTTGAGACAGCATATGGTAATTTCCTACATTTAGAAGAGTTCGTATTACACCATATAAATAATTAGAAATAAAAAATTCCTGAACATTTTGAAGCAATAAAAGAAAATCTAGTTTTCTACTGGAAAAAAATGGATATTTTGATCAAAATAAAAATGTACAGTGGATATAAAAAATCTACACATCCCTGTTAAAATGTCAGGGTTTTGAGATGTAAAAAAAACCAAGACAACGGTAAAAAAATTCATTTTTTTCACTTAATATAAAATATAAGCTATACAATTCAATTGCAAAAGAAACAAATCTTTTAGGGGATATAACAATAAAGAACGTACAATAATATGGTTTAATAAATGTGCACACCTTCTTATAAATAGGGATGTGGCTTTGTTCAAAATTAATCACATTAAAACTGATGTTAAATAGTAGTCAGTACACACTTGCCATCAATTAAAGTGACTGATTAAGCCCATATAAAGTTCAACTGTTCTTGTAGGATTTTTCTGGCATTTACTCAGTTGCCTCTTACAGCAAAAACCATGGTCAGCAAAAACCATGGTCTGCAAAGACTTTGCAAAGCAATCTCATTGTTGGAAGCTATCAGCCAGGAGAAGGGTAAAAATAAATTTCCAAGGCATTGGTTATACCATGGAATACAGTGAAGAGAGGCATCAACAAAAGGAGAAAATATGGCATAACAGTGACATTATCTGGACTGGCCCCTCCAAAATTGTTGAAAAAAACAAGGAAAATGGTCTAAGAGGCTGCAAAGAAGCCTACAGCAACATTAAAAGAACTTCAGGAATTTTTGGCAAGTACTGTCTGTGTAGTATTTGTGACAACACTCTCCTGTATTCTTCATATATCTGGGCTATGTGGTAGGTGGCAAGCCTTTCTTACAAAGAAAAATGTCCAAGCTTGGTTATATTTTGCAAAAACCTATATCAAGTCTGATGAAAACATGTGGAAAAATGTGTTATGGTCTGATGAGACCAAAGTTTAATTTTTTTTGCCATCATTCCAGAAAGTATGTTTGGTGCAAAAACAACATTGCGCTTCACCAATAGTACACCATACAGTGGAGCATAATAGTGGCAGCACTATGCTTTGGGGCTGCTTTTCTTCAGCTGGAATTGGGGCTTTAGTCAAGGTGGAAGGAATTATGAACAGTTCCAAATACCAATCAATTTTGGTATAAAAACTGCTAAAATTCTGAAGATGAAGAGGATTTTCACCTTTCAACACAAGAAAGACCTAAAGAATACAACAAAAGAATGGCTTCACCAAAAAAAATAAAGTTTTTGAATGGCCCAGCCAGAGTCCAGACCCGAATCCAATCTAAAATCTGTGGGGTGACTTGAATCGCAGGAGATGCCCTGGCAGTCTGATAGATTTGAAGCGCTTTTGAAAGGAAGAATAGGCAAAGATTCCCAAGTCAAGATGTGCCATGCAGATAGTCTCCTACCCCAAAAACAGAATGCTATCATAAAATCAAAATGTGTTTCAACAAAGTTTTAAGGGTGTGCACACTTATGCAACCACGTTATTGTTCATTTTTATTGTTATTTTATCCTAAAAAATTCAGTTCGATTTGGATTGTTGGCAACTGGCATGTATTTGTGATGATTGCATTGTCCCGTGGTCATATGAACATCTTTTGCGACTTTCTGAGAACTATGGTCACTGGGAAAGCCAGATCCTCTTAAAAATCACTACACTAACTTCACAACTGTCAGGGTTCCAGCAAGCCTTCGTTGAATGAAAACTCCTCACCCATCATGGTTCAAAGTCCGTTTTATTCAAACAGGTAGCTGGCACATCCCCATGAATCCCCAAACTGAAAGTTCTCGGGATTTCTCCCCACCATCTCACTCTCCCCTCCCTCTTCCACCAGTCACGAGCCCCAATCACGACTCTTCCATCGTTGCACCCTCCTCCGCCAGATGTTGAGGCGACGAGACCTTCCTCTCATTACGTAACCTTATTATGACTATCACCTCCCCCCTCCCTCCTTTTTCCCACCGTGTAGAATTGGCAGCTTGGAACCTAACTAATAATGTTTCCAAGGCTGACAACAACTGCAGTGGAGGTCTTTGTTCAGGAGCAGCTTAGTAAAAGTAACTTAATTTTAACTATGTTGAAACAATTAGTTACAATTAATTTGTTTTGCCTTAATGCCTTGATTTGATTAATTATCAATATTTACATTAATTATCAATATTTACATAAATACTGCATTAATAATCTTTTGAGATGAGTAAACTAAATGCATATTAACTGAATGGTCATAACTGTTCTAACTATTCATTGTGTTATCCTGTGCATCAGGAACAGGAAAGAATCAAGCCTGGGATAATGTTTGGGCAAACGCATCTTATACTTTTAATACTGTCATAGAACAGGAAATGAAGGGAAAAATAAATTAAAATTAGAAGCTGGCATCCATGAAGTGAATGGCACAGATCAAGCATATCCCTGAAAGTGTTGATTCTCTTTACTGATTTAGCCTAAGTGCTTGATCTATGCTATCCACTTCATGGATGGCTAAGTGGGGTAAAAAACATGTATTTCAGATTATTAAGGAAATTTAAATGCTAAATACGGTATACTTTGCCACTGAAAAATATTGATTGTTTCATTCTTTGTTGAGGTGTATCATCTGAATGATAAATGAATAAATTAATTACATGGATTTGCATGAACATTCAGGAAAAATATATATGAAGTTTTAATGTCTGACATTTTATTCCTCCGAACAGAGTTTAGCAGACTTAGAAGTTCTTTGTAAACAGCTATATGAGGGCACAGATTTAGCCCAGAGAATACAAGCAGAAAAAGTTCTTTTGGAGCTTATTAACAGCCCTGAATGTCTCAGTCAGTGCCAACTTTTACTGGAACAAGGAACGGTAAGCACTTTAAACTTTATTATTGATATACATATTTGTTACACTTTTTTGCTCAAATCTCCTGGGTACCAAGACTGTCTATGTATTGTCCAGATACATTTGACTATCAGATTTTTTTTTGTTATATATTTTGTTATATTTTATAATAGCAGTAGTAGATTGATTACTGATGATAAAAGAACTCATAAGCTTTTGCAGTGTTGGACCAAAGGAGGAAACAAAACAAAAATACATAACCTTAAGTGAGATTTTAGTACTATCCACAGTAGATTGCAGCACCTGTCATACCTTGACAAAAGTTAAGCAAGGTCAGACTTGGTTGGTATTTGGATGGTAGTTCCAGGAAAGCCCAAAGCTGTAGACTTGGCTGGAAAATTGAGAAAATATATTGGAAGAAGGCAGTTGTTCACTATTTCAATATTAGACTATCATTAAGTGTTGTACCTTATGACTCATTCCGAATGTATCTTTTCTTTCATGTACACCGAGAGTGTATGCACCAAGACAAATTCCTTGTGTGTCCAATCACACTTGGCCAATAAAGAATTCTATATATAACAGGATCTTCAAGCAATGCTAATTAACTCCTACCAATACGAATTTTTCATTCTTAACTTCTGCCAGTTAACTCTGTTGACCTTCACCAGCTCCAACTAAGCCCACAACTAAGCCCACTCTATGTTAAGAATCAGGAAAAGAGACTTCAGCTCTTAGAAACTGGCAGGGGGCAATTTACACTGGCCTTTATTAAAAGACAGAAAACATCACTGAGCTCAAATGTAGAAGCCAGACTACTGGGCCCTATTAAAAAATTCAAAACGTACAAGTTTTGTTTTTCCTTTTCATCTGATACTTGATGTCAATATCTTCTGTATCAACCTGTACCACAAAAAAGGTAAATTAACAAAGACATTACACCAGGGGTGTCAAACCCTATCACATCACAGGATGTATCATGACAGTTTTTTTACCTTTGCTGTCAGGATGGGAGTTGCCTGCATGGGCCATATCCAGCCCACGGGCCACCAGTTTGACAGGTCTGCATTAGACTGTGACTGTATGTGCAAACTTGACTTTCATACAGATAAAACAAGTCAACTTAAATGGAAATTTTAGGGATTACAGGTAGTCCACAACTTGCCTGCTATTACAGTCATGTCATGACATGGTAAACCCATGGTAAACTCCAACTGAAGAGATGTCTAGTCTAACCTTAACACCTTTCCAAAAATATGGATATTTGAAAATGTTTTGATAGTTTGAAAATACTAAAAGTTCTCTGTATTTTAAAAAGCTACTTATTTTCTGGGCAGATACTATTTTGAAAATAATTATCTGAACTCCAAGAATACATGTCTCTTAAGTACTGTTTATGTACACTACAAAATTCTATAGTCTTTTCAATCCAATGCACTGTCTAGAGATCTTATATGCAGCAGTTCCATTTTTCTTTGCATTTCTCAATTAGAAATGTACATCTTTAAAACTGAAACATTCTGCCTTGCCTCTTATACAGAGGTAGCATTCAGCAGGTTCTGACCAGTTCTGGAGAACCGGTAGTAAAAATTCTGAGTAGTTCGGAGAACCGGTAAATACCACCTCTGACTGGCTCCGCCCCCATCTATTCTCTGCCTCTCAAGTCCCAGCTGATGGGGAGGAAATGGGGATTTTGCAGTAACCTTCCCCTGGAGTGGGGTGGGAATGGAGATTTTACAGTATCCTTCCCCTGCCACACCCACCAAGCCATGTCCACAGAACTGGAGATTCAAAAAAATTGAATCTCACCACTCCTCTTATAGTAAAACACTGACAATGAGATCAAAAGTGCTTTTCAGCACCTTTCCCAACATGCTTTCCACAGAAGGCTAAGGAGAGGACCAGGTTAGAACCAATGATTGGCTAAGTCAGCTGGAGATATTGGCTGGAGCATTAACAAAAAGCAGATTGAGAATGGTTGGTATACAGGTTAGAAGATTCTTGACAAAGAAGCTTTCTTGACAAAAATGACAAAGTATATTGAATTCTTGAACTCACTTCTTTCATCCATAGCAATTTAGGTGGCTGCATTTCAACTGACATCACACCACCAACAAAGGACAGCATATTATGCTGTGTCTCATTGATGTGTGTTACTTGATTAGCCGCACGATGGTCCATCCACATGATAATGTTTCTTCTGTGTTCTCCTTACAAACAAAAACCAAGTCAGTCATTGTTTCCATTAAAATATTTGGTACACATATTCTTCTTTCCAGATACTATCTGGAGCATAGCAAAAGATACTAAAAGCATAGCAAAGATATGCTTTTTTCATTAGAAACAGGCACCATACCTATAATTACAATATGTTTAAACAGATCACAAAAATAGTCACATGTGACTCCTATAACTGGGCACAACTACAATTAAGAAAATTCAATATTGACAGGTGATCCACCCCTTTTTCTGATTATACAAAAGAAATGTACATATTCTGCCTTCCTTCTGACTGCATTAGCAATTATAAAAGCTATAATTAAACAGAAAATAGATGTAAAACAGCATCTAAACCAATACAGCTCTCTTCCAGTACTTCTTGTCATTAGTTACTGTTTGTCCATTGGCAGCCTTTAGTATATCACTTCAAAGTTAGAATCTTCATCCGAGTTCAAAAATATTTTGGAAGACATTCCTTGGTTTCGTTTTTTGTTTGTGGTTGTGGTTGTGGTTTTGTGTGTGTGTGTGTGTGTGTGTGTGTGTGTGTGTCTTTCTCCATCTTGATGCCTTTACAGATGTCATTGTAACAGCTTTCTAAAATTATTTGTTAAGATCTTTCCTGAGATATCTGTATGTCTTGGCTTCAGGTTCTCTTCCCTTCCTGATAATTTTCATGGTTTCTTCTAAATCTAGCGTGATTTCTTTTGTTGTTGTTTTTTAAATCTGGCATTTTTTTCCCACATTCCTCATTAACAAATTCTTTAAGTTCATTCCACAGTTGCTGTGCCTTTGTAGCAATTCAGAGCTTCAAAGTGACTCCTTTTGTTTTCCTTCTTAACGCTTTGACATTCCAGTCTCACGTCACAATCAGGGTATCTTGCTTGCATGTTCTGCCAATTCCAAAGGAAAAGTGATCATAAAATTCATCAGCTTCCTCTGCTTCTGCTTCAATGGTTGGATAATTATTAGATAATTAAGCTATGAAGCTTAATTGATTTTATTCAATTACTGATTGCATTATACCCAAGTACTGTCCTTGCTATGCTATATCCTTCCTTGTTTTTATTTTTATTTCTTAGTTAACTCATGACTGAAAGGGTCCAATTCCAGTCCACTCCAATTCAGTTGTTCCCTAAGATGCCAATGTATGGATGATTCATTTCACCATTATGTTTACAATGGACTACAAAAAGCATATGCTGAATGTTGCTGTATTTGTTTTATTATATCCCCTTTATCTAACAATAATGTTAAAATAAGGCTCAAATCTCTGTATATTGAAATATAGTGAAAAAGTTTTTAAAAACCAATGGATTCATTTACTTTTTCACATGACTGTGGTTGGGAAGGCAGGATTCATACATTTTTTTAGGAGATAAGAATGAAGGTACTCAGTCAAAAAATGTCTCAGATCCCATGTAGAAATGCATGAGCAATAGCAATAGCACTTAGATTTATATGCCACTTCATAGTGCTTTTACACATAGTGCTTTTACACTAAGCGGTTTTACAGAGTTAGCATATTGCCCTCAACAATCTGGGTCCTCATTTTACTGACCTTGGAAGGATGGAAGACTGAGTCAACATTGAGCCGGTGAGATTTGAACTGCCGAACTGCAGCTAGCAGTCAGCTAAAGTAGCTTGCATTGCTGTACTCTAACCACTGCGCCACCTCGGCTCTTGAGATGAAAAAGAAGACTATTTCCGCTGCCTTCTTACTGCAGCCCTTTGACTTAGCCTTCATTCTATAAAGAAATCTTTACCACTTTCTGACTGAGGCAAATTCCTTCTTTGTGTTCACAATTTCACCTTCTAGTTCACTTAACTTTTTACTTTAGATAAAACTTGATAGCAAATCTCCTTCCATAAAAATATATGAAAATCCTATACACTTAAATACAAACATTTTAATCACATCTATCTGAAAAGTGGATAATTTGCTATCAGCACAATTTATAATTGAATTTATCCTGGCTATATTATTATTGCCATGATTTTATTTTTAAATTATCATTTAAATTATCAACTATTACAAATCTTAGTCATTATTTGAAGGTTTTACCTTCAGAGTTGACTGCCAAAGGCTGAAAATGGCTATCCAGAACAACAAGGGAGCAGGTCGCATCAAAGCCAAGCCCTTGAATCCGGGAAATATTTATTCCTTGAGTAATTTTCTGTGAAATAAAAAAAAATACATAGCTCACTTTTCTATTTATTGAGGCACACAAAACAGCTAACAGTGTATAAAGCTGAAGTTAAAATTAATTCCTTCGAATCTGAACATAGACAGCATTGTACATAGAGAGTATAAATGCCGACACTATGCGATTATCTAAATAACCATATCAGTTTGGACTGTTGGTTACTTTACCCATTGTTGACTAATTCATTCTTCTTAAAATCCACAGAATCCAAGACCACAAAATAAATTTATTTTCCTTTACATTTAACTGACTGTTCATATATTATAATGGAGATACATGAGCTTGCATTTGTTGGTATATTGGTCAATAATGGGAACAAAACTATTAAACATCTTCCAGTGTTAACAGGTTGTTTATTGTGATTGTCAAAAATCCACTTCCAGAAAAAATAAATTGAAGGAAAAACTTCAACAATGCTTTCTTACTAAAAACTTCCTTGTTTTGATGACCTCTCATCCAAGTGTTCTCAAGATGTTTTTCCCAATTGTTTCACTGTGAAATCTGAGGAGAGATCTGCTAATATAAATTATTTCATGGATATAGTATTCGTTTACCTGAAAGAATTTAACTGATCTACAAACAACAACAAATTTAGAACCCAGTTTAAGAAACATTCATTTAGTCTGAGTGACAATAGATGTTCAAAATCTCAGATACTTTTCTGATGCAGAGAGCCCCAGAGTGGGCCTTGAGGGAAATATTCAGAAGCTCTTACAGAAACAAACTTAAGAAACCTTATTTCTTAAGGTTTGAGTAATATCAGAAGAGACTCACAGCGGCTTTTCCCTGAATCATTAGGATATAAGAAGGAAGAATGGACAAACTCAATGAGACTTGCATGATTGATATCAGCCCTTTAAGGTTCTCCAAATGAGGAAACAACTCTACAAGAAAACTAATCTTCCAAGAATGATGGTCCATCAGTGTCCTCCTTCGGCTGCACTTAAAATGAATCCAGCTACATTTTAAAAGGTTCCAGTTCTCTGAAAGCTATAATATTAGGCTCAAAGAAATGAAGGCAAACGGATGAAGGAAATTGGCAACTGGCTCACTGTGAGGATCGAGAAGCCATTTCCCCCCCAAATAAGACAAATAAAAAATAAATATTAGCGCCAGTGAACATTTTCTTTTCAATAATGTAAGTTAGAATCACTCTTATTTTTTATACACTTTTTAAGTCAGATTACTAAAGTGTAATAGCAATATATTTAATCTTCAAGTTAAATAGGAAAAGAGAGGGAATATGTGATGAAGAGAAGCTCTCTACTCTTATTTCATTATTCACATAACAATTGTTCTGGCTTCAACCCTCTTAGGACACTCACTCAATAGCATGGCTCATGAATGTTTAAAAAGACTGATCAATAACAAGAGAACAATGAACTGTCCATCCACAAATTACCAAGTATCTCATGCATATTTTAAAAACCAACCTCAGAACATTGGCTGGTTTGGGTCCACATCTTTTTCAGAGGTCTAAAACACCTCATTGTCCCCAATGTCCATTACTACTTCAGCCCATAGTATCCACATTAAAGCAAAGGAGCCAGAACAGAATAACCTTCAATTTACATTCATTATTTAATTTTCAGGTTACTTTTCCATTACAATGTATATACAGTTACAAGATATAAACATACAAATGCCTCTTAATCATCTTGAAGAAAATTTATGCATGCTTTTACCTGATCATATGCTCAGACATACAGAATCATTTTTAAAAATTTAAATAAGAATTTGGTATTTATTTTTCTGCCTTATTGGATGAAAAAAATACAACTTCAAGATATAAATTCTGCAACAGAAACCCAATTTCAAAACTGCCATGAGTTAAAAAAAAAAGATTAAAGCTCTCCATGCACCTCCACCCAGCAAATTAATTAATGAATAAATTGCCCAATAAATGAAGATATCCAGTCCAATACCATCTATGCTATTTTAATAGAACTTTGTTACATATATTGGAAGGGAATTAAAACCCGGCTAGCAACATAGGGAGAAGACATTGTATACAGAAAGACAGAAAAAGAATGCAGCTATAATTGATGAAAGACACATTTTGTCAGAAGCTGTCAGTCTTTAAAACATGGCTATCATACAGACAAGCATAAACAAAAAAGCCAAAATTTTGTGAACTTAACAGTGAAGAGATGTCACATTGCAATCATTTTCAAAGACAGCCAACTTCTTTCAAATAATTAGTTGGATTCCTCAAAGCATGTAGCATACAACAGTCATTCATTCACACTATGTCCCTCCCTACCTTTGTGACTATACAACAAGCTGCCCAGATGTCTTCAGAGGATTGTTCATAATAGTCAGGTTGTGGTGCCCAAATTTGAATTGGATGGTCTGCATAAGTCACTACCATGCCAAACTGGTCCACCAAAGCCGCACGGACACTTGATGTGCCAACATCAATTCCAACATAGTAATTTACTGGTCCCAGGTTCTCACCTTGCATTTTGAGCAGGCTTCTGGAAAACAGGGAAATAAAAATTGGATTTGTAAAAGACACCTGATTTAGACAACCTCACATTGGAGAACAGTTGCAAAGCTTTGCAGCAAATTCTTAACATAATTGTACAATTTGAAATTGATATAAAAATTGGTAATGCTGCATAGAATATTTATTTAGTCATTTATTTTTGTACCACCCAGTCCAAAGATTCTGGATATTATATATTGTAATAATATATCTCAATATAAAAGCAACATACTAAACATCTCAATTAATAGAATTAAAACTCATTTAGAGTAAAATAAACAATGCCCTTCTCAAAGCTTAGACACCAGAATGTTGCGGTTCTTGCACCA
>JANHFM010005321.1:51670-61714 GCA_032468115.1 Grayia smithii | reverse complement strand
CTGCTGCTGGGGTGGGGTGGGTGGGAAGACCAGGCAGACCTAGCCAATGAGGTAACTGGTTGCAATCTGATGGCTACCCGAATGAGGCGGAGGAAGGGGCAAGGGTCTCGGCACTGGCACTGGCACGATAAAAAGGCAGGAGAAGCAGAAGTGGGGAGGGGGGATATACCCGGAAAGGAGTGTGCAGCTCTTCTGACCCAAAGAGGGGTTAATCAAGGCAGCTGCTGGCTAGCAATCTGAAGAAGCCACACCAAGGGCTCTGTGGAGAAACGGGCCCAGAAACAGCTCAATTAATAAGACTCTTCCCGGTTTTTTCATGACCTCATTCACAGGACACCAAGAGTGAAGATAGAGAAGAGGAAGCAGGGTTGGAAGCAAAGCCACCAACCCGGAAGCTGTTCTTGGCTGACCATCCTCAGAGCTTTTTCTTTCCCCCACTCTGACGCCCCCGGAGATCAAGGCAATGGGAAAAAGTGCAGGTTCTGCGAAGATTTGGACTGTACAGCAGAAAGTCTGCCAGAATGATAAAAACCTGGGAAAATGACTCCTTTAGCTCTAGGAGCTTGAAATACGTTTGATGTATAAAATTCTCTCCTGTTTTCCTTCCAAAATAATTGAAAGAGGGCCCTGCTGATGCCAGATCTTGGCGGCAGGGCTGAATTCTAGGGTTTAAGAGAAGACGGAGGGACTCTAGAGCCGAGGAACAACTTGAGTTGTTGGGATGGAAAAGACTCCCTTGGGTCCCACCCCTTGATGAAAATGCCCCCCAAACTGGCCATGCCTGCTTTGAGGATGCCAACATCATCATCTCACATGGGAGCAGGTGCAGTTTCTCGTGTCACTTGCCATCGGTCTGATGTGCTCCGCTCCCCTCCCCCCCCACAGCAGCTGCTCCGAGTGCAGGCCAAGGGTGGGAGATGAGCAATAGCAGCCAATCATCCCTTGCACAAACCCCCAGCCACAACCCACTCCACTCCACGAAGTACCTGAGGCATTTGTGGTCCACCCAAAGGCATGGTGCTTGGAGGCGTGGCAGAGACAGCGGTGGTGGGCGGGAACCGTGGTCTTATTGGCATCCCACCTCGGGCCATACTTGCGGTGATCATCTTGGGAGGACAGAGGGACAGACAAAAGTAATCGCAACACGAGAAATGCAGCACATTGGCAGGATAAGAAGCACATGCAGCCTCTGTGGAGCTGGAAGCCAAGCACACTCATCCCAGGAAGGGTCCTGGCAGCAGCCGCTTTACGGAAGCAGCTTCCTCTGGCTATGGCTAATGCGGTGGGAGGGGGGCAGCTGCAGTCCTGTACACCATTGCCCAGGTGGGATAGGGGGAGGTGTCACATATGGTGGAAGTCTGGGGGCCACTGGCACTGCCTCTTTCTAGAAAGGGGGCACAGGCCTGGAGTGGGACATAAGCTGGGGTTGGATGGACATGTTACCCACAGCTCAGTCACTACCTGTGGCTGGATCAGTACCTGACGAGCACTCAACTAAGCAAGCCAAAAGGCACTGGGGATGACGGTACCAATTGGCCAGCCTCTTTGGGGAACCCCCACTAAGTCAAAGACTGCAGCGGCCACAGCACACATTTCAGGTGGTCAGTGCTGGCAACAGCCACTGCAGAACAGGCACATGCAGGTGTCAAAACCAAAGGGAAAGGAACGTCCAAGGAGAGCATCATGGTTAGTTAATGGGCAGCAAGGAAGCTCCGTTCCCAGCCTGGGCCAGGAGGAGTCACTCAGCAGCAGCCCTGGGGAGGAGACACGGATTGCATGCACACAGGCAACCTCCACCACATGCAGGGGAAGGCCAGGAGGAGGAGAGAGGCGACCACAACCAACAGGCAGCAACACCAGCTTCCAAGCGAAGGCGGAGGGATGATGGGGGCAGCAAGACAAGGGGGCAGCAGCAGATGGACCCTCCAGGCATTCCTCCACATTCTGAGCCACACAGGAGGCCTAGCAATGCTGAGAATGCCGTGGCTCAACCAAGCGGACTGCCTCAGCCTTGCCTCCTGCAACACCGCCAAAGGGAAGCCAGCGGGAGCCAGAAGGCAGCCCTGACCTGGAGCACCACCACCACCGTCAGCACCACCAGCAGCCCCCATGGGCAACAGCCTCCCTCAGGCCTGAGGCTCCGGCAAGGCAGCAGCCCCACAGCTTTCACGGAAGCAACCCATCAAACCTGCCCTCAAGCGTCAGTGAGCAGGGAGGGAGGCTGCTCAGTGCCAGGACAGGCAGACCCAGGGAGCCTTGGCCCTTCAGCCGGACCCAGTGAAGGGAAGGCCTGCTCTTCTCTCTTGCAGAGGCCCAGAGAGGCTAAGATGCTGCCCCTGAGCAGGGAAGCTGAGGGACGGAGGTCCCAGGAGGAACAGCCTAATTCTGCCCCCTCCCAAATGGACTTAGGAGCAGCCAACCTGACTGAAAGACTGGGAGAGACGATGCCCGGAGCATTTTGTGAAGGGCCACTCCAGCTCTTCTCTGATGTAAACATGTCTTTCAGGACTGATGCTCCCAAGGTGCCCGTTCCCGGTTTCAGCCACCAGGTGTGCTCAACTGAACTGCAGAGCCAATAGCCCATCACAGGCATAGCCTCAAGTGACTCTTCTCTGCCCCCCAGAATCCCACTGCACATAATAAGAATAACCTCTGGGGAGACATGGAATGATCAAAAGGGAGGCGGGGCAAACTTGCCCAGGAGCGCATCACCCCCTGGAAAAGACACTGAAGCTCAGCAGCCGCCCCTGGTTGCTTTGGAAGAAGAACGTGGCAGCCAAGCCCAGAAGCTGATCTGCAGATGCTCGGGTCCCCCATGTCTGGCCAGGCGGTTGCTGAGGGGCAATAAAGTGAGAAGCTCCCAATATTTTCATCTGAAGCAAAGGTGAAGAAGCCACCCCTCCTTTTACAACTTTCAAAGATGCATCCAACTAGCTGCCCTAGAAGGCCTTCTCATGGAGGTGAAGGCCATTTTGAAGCCAGCTGGGCACACTGGAGTTTTCAGCAGATTTGGGGCTCCCTCCCAAGAGTGGGTCGCTCGGTGTAACTTTCTACCCCTCCAGCTTCTGCCCTTTTCTCCTCCTGAGATGTGTCTAAGGGCTTGGAGGGGGGCTGTAGCTGCTCCCCTTTCCTTCCCTAAGCATGCCAAAAAGGCTTTCTTAAAAAAGGCGATGCCAAGTAGAGGGGCTATACTTGCTCCACGGTGTGCCAGTCTGGCTCCTGCTCATTTTAGGAAAGCAGGTAAAAAAGAAGAGGAGGTGAGGTGGCCACCAGGGAGGCATCAAGCACAGCGTCTGCTGGCAGCCCGTAGCCGTCCTTTTATGGGCTCCCTCTCCTTGGTGGCCTGGGGAGCCCCTTCTTATGGTCATCTGTTATTTCTGGAGCTGCAGCTGTTGGCACCAGCTGGGGCTCTTCTACACCCAGCCTTACACCACCAAGATTGTTACAACCCGGTGTCAGAGCCATGGTGGCCTCTAACCAAATGGGCTTCCTTGGAAAGGGGAAACGGCATGGAATAAGCTCAGGGAGTGTCACAGGTCCCATGGCACAACCCAAGTTTCCAGGAAAGACCACAGAACACGAAAAGCCATGCAAAGATGTCAGTGGTGGAAACGGGATCTCTTGCAAAAAAGGTTTCAAAAAGTGCCTGCGACAAATCTGGAGAACACAAGCCAGATGTGGGAGCAGAGCAAGCCATTCAGCTCCCAGAAACTTCTCATTTTATCCCGTTAGGATTTTGCATTATCCTTCATCCCATCTACCAAGTTCAAGATGCAAGCAGCCCCTGGGCCTCTGCCAAGCCCCTTCTTTTGAGACCCTTCCTCACGCTGCAAAAGATGGAGCAACCAGTCAGCCACTACGAGCTCCTTGCTTTCTCTGAGCCATTCCCGACTCTCGGAGCTCCCTCCCCACCCCCAGATCAGCCTCCTGTGACCCAGCAGAGGACAGCCCAGCCTTCCCCGAGCCCTCTAGGCCTGGATGCTCTGGATCCTTCTTCCCAGAGGATGCTCACTTCTCAGATGGTATCTCTCTCACTTGCTGCACAGGTTGAAAGTTCGGATGGAGGTTTCTGAGTGGTAGGAGAGACAGCCCCACACACATATTTTTGACAGGACATGGCAGAAAGACAAGCCCAGAAAAGAACAGCTGAGAAAGGCAGGAGAGACACTGTCCAATTCCTGGCAAGCGCCGATCCCCTCTTTCCTGCCAAAGACTGAGACCTTTCCTCCAGCGGGGCCAGATGGTGCCTTAAGACCTTTAACTGGCTAAGTGGTGCAGCAGCCATTTCTGGGGTCCTCGGCCTTCCTAGCACTCGTGACCTTGAAGGGCTGCTGGGTGCTGGGACTCTGGCAGCTTGAAGAAGACCGAGATTAGGGACCGCCAGCTGGGACAGTTGTGTGAACTGATCCCTGTGGGGGAGGGGTGGTCTGCTGAATGGAGAGCACAGGGCAAAAGAGGGAGATGACATGAGTGTGGGATGAGTGGTCCAAATCAAAGGCCCCAAAGGCCGGGCTTTGTGTCTCTCACATTTGATGGCGGAGGCCAATGCAGAGCGGCTGGCAGAGCTGGGGAGTCTGCGCATCTCTGGAGCAAGGCAACCCCAGACCTTGGAGCGAATGGGACAAAGACACCCCCAGAAGGCTCTTCCTTTAAGCATCCAGGGGCCCATCCAAGCCAGAGCCGAGGAGAGGGGGACAAGGAGAAGCAGATACAGGTGGTCATCAACTTACAGCCATTCATTTAGCAACCATTCAAAATTACAACGGCACTTATAAGTGACTTATGACCAGTTTCCACCCTTACAACCTTTGCAGTGTCTGTGTCACGTGACCACAATTTGGGGGCTTGGCAACTGACCTGTATTTACGACTGTTGCCCTGTCCCTGATGCCCAGAGCTCATTCCTCCTCCCCTGCTCTTCACTCTGCGCAAGTCGCTCAGCCCTCCCCAATGCCCTCCACTGCTTGGCCCCATCCTCAAGCTGCCCTTGGCTGGCCTTCCACACTCCCTGACAAAAGCAGAGAGGCTCTCCCTTGAACAGGCTTCTGAGGGCCAGACGGAGGTACAGACTCTGCCCGATGCCAGCAAGACTGAACCCTTCTGTCGAGGGCACGTGGCCAGGATGCTGGGAAGGAAAGAGCGCCTCCCAAGGGAACCCCCCTCGGAGGATGAGCCTCTCGGGTCGCCTGACTCTGCCTGACAAAATGACTTCTGGGATTGGCTCTCTTGCCAGCCATGGGGCCACATCTGCCGTGGGCCAAGGGCTTCAAGAGCTCCTCCAGGAACAGCTCAAGTGAGCCAGGAAGGGGAAGGCTGTACAGGGATCAGGTCCATAAACCTCTTCCTGCGTCCAGCCACATTCTTAGTTCTCTTGTCCTGGAAGAACAGCAGGCAACCAGGCAGCGTGCTGGAAATGAGTTGCCAGCCCAGCACAACAGGACCACGATCAGTGCCACGTGCAGCTGGCTCTTTGGAACAAGAAGGCACCTCAAATTCAGGTTACCCAGAACAGAGAAGGGGGAGGAGCAGCCAACCAAAGCTTCTGGCAGGAAAAATGGCGCACTCACTCAGGAACCACCAAACCTCTTTCAGAAAAATCCAGGAAACCCCTCTAAAGTGGCCTGGGCGCCTTGCCAAGCACAGGGCAGCAGTGCCACATTCGCCCACTGCAGCAGGCAGAAACTGCACTCCAAAGAAGGGCAGAAGGGAACTGAAATGGCTTCCTCCTCCCCAGGACTAGGAAAGAGGCCCCACCCAGCCTGCAGCTTTTGGAGGGAGCAGCTTACCTGGCTGGATGCTCCCATCTGGGCAGCCTGGACTTGGGAAGCCACCTGTTGCTGCTGTTGTTGCTGCTGCTGCTGCTGTTGCAAAGCTCTGACCTTAAGGAATAGAACCAAGAGTGGATTCCACAGTGCTCAATCTCATGGTCGTCTCTCCAACGTGCAGGGACTCCCGTCTGCCTCTTTCCCATCCGTGCCCGGAACCCAAGTCACAGCCCGATTCCTGGGTAGCCTGGCAGCTGCTTCCAAGGTCCAGCTGAAGGATTTCTTTCAGGCCTGCTACAAATTTGGGAATCCCAGAGAGGGAGGCTGGACAGAGAGCATGCTGGCTCCATGCGCAGAAATGCCAATGCTGTCAGGAGAAGCCTAGCAGGGCCTCCTCTGCTCTGCTAGGCTTCAAAACACTGAGAATTGCCCGAGTTTGTGAACTGCACACCCAGAAACTGTTGCCCACAAACATGAATTAAAGCGCAGGCATATCATTTCACACCCCTTACCTTTCAGGGTAAGAAGCTTTATACAAAAAGTATAAAGACACAAAGAAAAAAAATTAAAAGGCAGGAGATAGAAAAAAAGAAAATTCAGCTACATCAGCACTAGTTACTAAATTCTTCAATACTTCTATATCTTGCAAAGCAATCTTGCTTTTACTATACAGTATCTATTAATTTTATTGTTCAAATGTCTTCTCTCTCCAGCAAAACTACTTTTCTTGGCCTTCGTTTTGTTCCTCATTATTTCTCTCTCTATGATCGAACTATCACAACCTGCTTACTTCATACGGTCCCTTGCTTTTGTATTCCTCTCATTCTCTTAGCACTCACATTCCTCTGCTCTCAGCTTTCTTTTCTGTTTCTCCCGATATATGCAATATTCATTTTCCATTGAATAAAACAGACAGAAGTATAGTCTTATACCTAGCTACATTATAGATTTTTTTAAAAATAGACTACATACTATCTATTTTTAACAATACTTGCATTTCTTCATTTACTCAGAAAACATTTTCTCATCTATTTTTTGTTTTACACACACAAACTTGCAACTGTTCACTCCATTTCCCCTGACAAATACATTTATCTCACTCTTTTGACACATTAATTTTCAGATCTTTTATTCCTTGTTGTATTGTATTATCTATTAAAGATTAGCTGAAGACCAGGTTATAAGCAACAAGCTATACATTGTTGTCTCTCTACACTTCTATCCCCACAAGCATTTCATATACTTTTAATCCACAACATCCTTCTTCCAAGCAAGGGGGATCGTCTCTGTGCTAAAGATTGCCAGGCACCTCATCTACATCTACATACATTTTATTTCCATCAAATGACACTCTTAATTACATTCAGCAAAACTCCACAAGAATGTGGACTTTCACATTCTTGCAAAACTTTCTGAATTCACATCTATTCATTTATCATGCTTTAACATCTCTCAATATACACCATCTAAATTTGCAGCCTTAACAATTGTTCAGCAGCTTCATTCTTACCCTTCCTTTTCCTCATTTTTAAACCCTTAACATTTATATCATTATCCAACTCTTGACATCAACAGCATTTCCCTACACCTTCTAAAATATTATTCCCCCAGCTACAGTATCTCTGACTTGAGCTGCATTGCAAATAATTTCATAAGTTTCAGTTTCATCCTCTCTGCTGAAGACTTCTTCCTTAGCCTTTTTCCTTAATTTTACAATTAATTTTTATTTCCATCAAAACTGTTCTGCATTTTTGCTACCTGTTAATATCATTTCCCTTGTTTTCTTTGACCATTCTATATTACTGGCTTTACAGGCAGCTGGGAAAATGGACGCAGGCAATCGGAGGCAACCATCCTGACCCCTTACCTGCATGGCTTTTATCTGCTGGGGCAGGATGGCCATGGACATGACCTGGCCAGAGATCTGTCCCGGGACAGTCTGGGCCTGGGAGACCATGGGCTGGGGAGGAAGCGACTGGGATGGTGCCTGGGCCACCTGCTGCTGCATTGGTTGCGGGGGTGGTGGCTGAGGTGGCGGTTGTGGTGGCGGTGGCTGCTGCTGTTGCTGGGCTTGAGCGGCCTGAGCAGCCTGCTGCTGCAGCTGTTGCTGCATCTGAGCAATTCGCTGCAGTTGCTGTTGCTGCTGCATCTAAAGTCAGAAGTGCAAGAGAAGGAAGTATTATCAGGAAGACGGCAAGAGCAGCAGAAAGGCCCCGGAGAGGCTCTGCTGCCCAATGTGCTGGAGAGACAGGAGCTGCACCAAAGTCCAACTGGGTTCATTTTTCTGCATTCAGGAGCGGATTCAAAGAGCCAGCTATGCAAATACAGGGCCCTCTTTCCCTTGGGCCCCCTGAGTGGAGCAGAGAAGACCCAGTCAGACTGATGGCCTCAGGGGAGCCAGCCCAACCCCTTCCCACGATGGCCACAGGAGCTGGCCTGGCCAGTCCTCAGCCACCAGAGCCGTCCTGCCTCCTGCTGCTGGGCAAGAGAGAGAGGGTGATGTTGAAGCTTTTGCTCTCACCTGCTGCTGGCTCTGTTGATGCAACTGCAACTTGAGCATTTGCTGCTGCTGCTGCTGCATTTGCTGCTGTGCAACTGCTGCTGCTTGCTGCTGCTGCACCTGGAACTGCTGTTGCTGCATTACTGACTGCTGCTGCTGGAACTGCTGCTGCTGCTGCTGCTGCTGGAACTGCTGCTGCTGCTGCTGTGCAGCCATCTGCTGCAGCTGGAGCTGGGCTGAAGAGACAATCGCAAGGGGCCACATGCTGAAAGCACCCCAAGACACGCTTTGGGGGTGGGGGACCCTCTGACTTGGCTGTCATTGCCTCCCTGGACCTCAGTCCTCTGAGGCTTCCCAGAGGCTTCCCAGAGGCCAGGGAGATCGCTTGGCGAGAGAAGCAAAGCTTCAATGTTGATGGGCAAAGGGGCAGCCACAGGGACACCTTTACTCCCCCAGGATTGGCATCAGGTCCTTGGGCTTCACAAGAGGTAGAGTTACACTGGCATGCTTAGAAACGTTACTTTCAACGGTGCTCACAAAGGGATTAAATAAATGTTCTTTATCAACAGAACCTGTGCACTTGTTCAGAGAGGGAAACATTGAAACAGCCCCTTGGGCACTCCTGAAATGCCCCGGCATCCCTGGAAGAGGAAACTAATCTCTCACTTTATGGTAGTTTAGTCTCTCTAATCCCAATTATGTGTTTCCTACTATATGAGCAGAACATCTCTAGAAAATAGCTCAACGTTTTGCAGTTAGAAACCATGGGATTTGAAATAACCTACATACAGCATTTAACCATAACATTTAGACTTATATACGGCTTCATGGTACTTTACAACCCTAAGTGGTTTACAGAATCAGCATATTGCCCTCAACAATCTGGGTCTTCGCTGAGCAGTGAGTTATCCCTGCAGTACTGCATTCTAATCACTGCACCACCACAGCTCTATGCTTAGCTTCTGCTATAAACAGTTGTTACTGTATAAGCTAGAAATATATGTTAACTTTTTTAAAATCTGCAATTGTATTCAGCAATGTAAAATGAGAGAACATATGTATAAAACTACCCTTGTCTTCCTCAATTTCAAGTCCTCTCCCAGGGGCCTGAATGTTTCAGGGTTCTGTGCAGATCTTAGGAGTCACTGCCCCAAGTGCTCCTGCCACCCCTGGGACCACTTATGCCCTGACTTTCCACATCCTCTCCAGTTCCTCCTTCAGGCCTTGGTCCATCTTCCTGCCACTTGGCACTGCTACATCTATCATCACCATGTCTTCTGGTCTACCAGCAGGCTAGTACTTGCCTGTTTGTCTGGATCTGGTAATCCCATAGAATCTTGACCTTCTTGTTTTACACCTTCTTTCTGTGGGATATCCATCTAGACTTGGGAAAGACTAGCCAATATTCCATATAGGTGTTCCTATACACAAGTCCAGCTACTTGGTATTGCCCCTCAGTGTATCTTACTCCCTGCCATTATGTGTTGGCTGTCCCGGAGGACTTTCTGCATGGACTGCATCTTGGGTCCTGTCCTCTGTGGTGGACCCCTGGACGTGTACTCTTTGTGAGATTTCAGTGTCACTTCAAGATGGCACTGCTGACTTCCGGTTTCGTTTTCAGCACCGACGACAGCCCTTTTAATGGGCTGCCGGCTCTGCACTTTGTTTGTCGGGAAGGTTGCGACCACCAGCTGACTTTCCCGACCTGATGCTATCTCCCCGGGCGAAGGGGAGATAGCGAGCATTCCAGCCGAGGTCGTGCCCCTCCAGACCCCTGGAT
>JANHFM010005321.1:33061-51570 GCA_032468115.1 Grayia smithii | reverse complement strand
CCACCGGACTTCATTCTTCAGCAGATGCATACAAGCGACCTTGAACACAGAAAGTTGTTATGACTATGTTTCTACCACTCCAACCAAACCCCCTCCAAATATCCCAGGCTAAAAATATCTGACAGCTAGGAAATGTCTTCCGTAGCTGATAGGCTTCCCCCCTTCAGGAAAGGAATGCATCCTGAACCAAGATAGATATCAGGGGTTAATACCACTAACACATTAACCACCTCTCCCCCCCCCGCCCCAGGAGAAGCCTTAGGCTTATCAGGGAATCTATCATGAAATTGCTTAACTAAGGTGTCCGCCTGAACGTCCCAACTTTTCACCCACGTGGCTTCAGACAAGGGGTATCCTTTCCAATGAACCAAATGCTGTAACTGTCCTCTCCGCAATCTAGAGTCCAAAATCTTTTTCACCTCATAATGAGTCTCACCCTGCACCACAATCAGTTTTGGGGGAGCAGCAGGTTGAGGACTCAATTTAGATGCCACAGCAGGTTTCAACAGGCTGCAATGGAAAACAGGATGAATTTTTCCCAGTATGCGGGGGAGATTTAATTGTACAATACTGGGTTAATCACTTTCACTATGGGGAAGGGACCTAAATATTTTGGTGGACCTCCCTCCAGAACTGAACTCCTCGATCGGAGATAACCCATCACAGAACTCCATGCAGCCAGTAGATCTGTTTGACAAGCATCTTGGCTAATTTCTTAGCTGAGGGGAGTCCAGAACAATGAATAAAATGGGCCTGTTTGGAGAACAGGTTGATCACAGTCCATATTACAATATTTCCTCCACTTTCCGTGAGCTCTACAATAAAGTCCATAGCTATTTCTTCCCATGGGTGGCTGGGCTCAGCTACCTGTTGAAGCAAACTCGGAGGCTTCCCCGATCTTGTCTTATTGCTGGCACATGTGGCACAACTTTTTACGTAGTCCTCCACATCAGCTTTCATCTTTGGCCACCAAAACTGCTGCCTAATCAGATGAAGTGTCTTTAGAAATCCAAAGTGACCAGCCAATCGAGAATCATGGCTATGCTGGAGCACCAGTAGTGGGGTTGTAAATTTTCGAACCTTTCCAAACTAGTCCATCACGGGTCATCAAAGTGTCTCGATTGTTGGCTAGCCATGGATCAGTAGACAGTGCTGCCTTCAAGTCAGCAGTTAACTTCCTATCAACGGGGTCAGTCCGTCTGCTGGCATGACTCCGGGTAGTGATTGGTGCCGCACTCTGTGTCTGGGATGATGGCATGGATGACCTCCTCCCTCTGGCTGTCATACAGGAGTTACCTTGACAGGGCATCTGCAAGCAGGTTCTTCCCCCCTGGGATGTATCTCAGCTTGAAATCGAACTGCTTGAAGTATTGTGCCCAGAGGACTTGTTTCGGGGAGAGCCTTTGTGGGGTCTTCAAGGCTTTGAGGTTTTTGTGGTCTGACAATACCTCAAAGGGGATTTTGGCTCCCTCTAGGAAGTGCTGCCACGATAGAAGAGCCTAACGAACAGCAAAGGCTTCCTTCTCCCATACTGCCCATCTCCACTCGGTGTCCGTGAGTTTTTTGGACACATATGCGCAAGGCAGCAGCCGTCCTTGGGGTTCTTCCTGGAGTAGCACTGCTGCCACTGCCACGTCACTGGCGTCTGCCTGGATGATGAACTGCCTATCTGGGTCTGGGTGCTGAAGGATGGCTTCTTCTGCAAATAGCTGTTTCAAGCTTTTAAATGCCTTTTGACAGCTTAGAGTCCAGGCTAGAGGCTGCATTGGCTGCAGCTTGGTGGGAGAGGGTCTTGTCTTTAGCAGTTCAGTAAGCGGCAGAACCACTTCCATAAAAGCTGGGATGAATTGCCAGTAGAAGTTAGCAAACCCCAAGAAATTTTGCAGCTATTTCTGGGTGCGAGGGGGCTGCCAGTCAAGTATGGCTTGCACTTTCCCGGGATCCATTTCTATGCCTTCGTTCAACACTTGGTAGCCCAAGTAATCCAAAGAAGTTTTGTGAAACTCACATTTAGACAGCTTCGCATAAAGTTTTGCAGCTAACAATTTCTCTAGTATTTGACGGACTAGTTTCACATGTTCTTCTAACATCTCACTGAATAGGAGAATGTCATCCAAATAGCCTAGAACCCCCTTGTATAAATGCTCATGCAGCACCTTGTTAATCAATTGCATGAATACGGCAGAGGCTCCTTGGAGATCAAAGGTCATGACTTTGAATTGGAAGCTACCCAATGGGCAGTTGAAAGCAGTCTTCCATTCATCCCCTTTCTTTATGCGCACTCTGTAGTAGGCTTCTCTCAAGTCAAGTTTAGTAAACACTTTGTCCCATGAGGGGGAGGTGGTAGGTGTTCTCCACACATACCATGTTTATTCCATGGAAATCCACGCAGAGCCTCATCACCCCATCTTTCTTCTCCTTAAAAAGCACCGGGGCGGCTACTCTGGATTTTGCAGGTTGGATGAACCCCCGGGTTAGGTTTGTATCGATGTACTTCCTCAGCTCAGCCATCTCTTTTGGAGTCATGGAGTACATCTTTGGTTTTGGGACTTTAGCCCCGGGCTTGATCTCGATTGCAGTCAGTGTAGCGATGGGGGGGGGGGAAGGATGTTGCATTTCTCCTCACTGAATACTTCAGCCAGGTCCTGGTATTCCTTGGGGACCTGGGGAGCTCCAGGTAGGACTTTGATGGCCGTCGTGGCTGCCTCTCATTGGTCGGGTCCCTGTGGGCACATCTCAGTGGGTACCACTTCATGTGGGACAGGTGGCAAGGGGCCCACCCCTATCAGGACCTTACGGTAGCCGTCCTCCCATTTGATTGTAGGGGCCCATTTGTCTAGCCAGGTGAGTCCCAGGATAATTGACTCTGCCATTTTTGGGACTACTACAAATCGAATGAGTTCTGTATGGATCCCCAGTTCCAATCTTACAAGCTCAGTGACCCGTGTAGCAAGGGCACCACCTATTAAGGTCCCGGCTACTTGGTGAAAGCATATGGAGCGGCTCAATAGGTGTGTCTTCATGCCTAGCTGCTCAACAATGGGGATGCTAATTAATCACTGAGTGCAGCCGTTGTCTATTATTGCCGCTACCTCCCCATGCACTCTTGTCTCTGGTACTGTCAGCTTGACTTCGACTGCAAAGGGGTGGATGGTCCCACTTACCATGAGGTCAGTTTCACCACTGTCACCGCTGACTGCCCTGGGCGACAAGTCTTTGGTCAAGGTCTCTTTGCTCTCTCCAGGGGTAGGGAAGGTCTCGACTGCCTGCCAGGCAACTCTGCTGGCATCAGGTGGCTTTTGTGGAACCCTTCCAGCCTGGGCTGCTATAGTGGGGCACAGTTGTGGAACTGGTGCAGATGCCATACACTCAAAAGCTCGATGACCCACTTGTCTCCAACGGTAGCATCTGATCACCCATGTAGATTGAGCAGGCAGGGTCTCAGCAGGGTTTCTAGTCAAAGTTCTCCTTGGGGTCCTCTCAGCTGAGGGGCTGTGGTGTGGGTGAATTTCTCTATCCAGAGTTATCGACATGGTATACCAGTCTTGCAGTCACTCTGGCACCCCCCGGATCCCACAGGTAGTCCTGACTTTTTGATTAATGGCTTCTTTAAAATAATGCAGAAGTACTCTTTCAGGCCAGTGCCCAAGGGTTCCTGCGACCCGTCTTAAGTCCCATACGAAGTCTTTTATGAATCGATTTCCTTGCTTCATCACTTTTATTGTGGCTTCGTTCTCATTGACTTGGTCTCGGTCTTCAAATCTGGCCCAGAGCAGCCCAACCAAACCTTCAGCATCATTCAATTCAGCAGCCCATTTGTTATGCAGCTGGGCTATCCAGTCAGCAGCATCTCCCTCATTCATCCCGAGATTGGATACTAAGTCACGATCGGTTTCGTATTGCTCTCCATACTGATCTACATGAGCCCATACTCGGCTGAGGAAATAGGCCAGTTTGGTAGGCTTCCCGTCAAATGTTGCTCTAAACTGTGGTGGCGGGGCCCTTGCTGGCGGAATTGCCATGGTGACTGTAGGTGGGGCAGGGACCTGTTGGGGTGCTGCGGTGGGCCCTGCCCTGGGTGAATGCCAGCGGCTGAACTGGAACCTGCAGCGGCGCCACTACTGGCTGCTAGATCAGGCTCCATGGCTGTGCCGGGATTGTGGGGCCAAACTGGGCCCATGGGGATCCCGTAAGGGGTGGAGCTGACAGTGCTGCTGTCCACTGGCACTGGATCCACCTGACCCAGATAGAATTCCCAGCCTGGGAGGATGTGCTCCGGGAGCCCAGACAACGATGGGCTGATACAGAGGCAACAGGTTCCAATTTCGGGGAGCCTCAGACCCCAAAGTGCCCACATCTCTCCCTACCCGATCTTGGGGCGACCTCACTGGACTGGATACAAAACGAAATACAGGTGATTGTCCTTTCGGTCCCATCTCTGGAGGTGGATCAGACAGGCAACTTCTCCAGGAATCCATCTCCCTGGGCTGGGCGCTTAGACTTTGCAGCGTCTCTGCAGCTTCAAGGGCTCATACCGCGCCTTCAGGAGAATATCAGGTCTCGATAAATCTTCCAGTATCTGCTCCTATGGCTCCCCCTGTGATCTCCTTTCTCTCCTCCATCTTCACTGAGTCTTTACACCACCAAAGTTTTTGGTTGGTGCTGGGCCTCAGCACCCCTTTCAGCCCCTTTTCGGGGTGCTTCTTAGTTAGTTTGTAGATTCAGGTTAATGTCAGGGTTCCAAGGAACACCCCCAACGAAATAAAACTTTGAGGCTTCAGTTTCCTCAAAGTTCCAATTTATTAGAGATGTCATGTTGGCACATCTGTGAAAACCTGAATCTGAAAGCTTCCAGGTTTTCTCCACCCAGCTAGCAGCTCACAACCCTGCCCCACACCCACAAGTTCATTACGTAACCCAATCAACGTTTCATCTTCAACCAGACTTCATTCTTCAGCAGATGCATGCAAGCGACCTTGAATATAGAAAGTTGTTATGACTATTTTTCTACCGCTCCAGCCAAACCCCCCTCCCAATTTCCCAGGCTAAAAATATGTGGCAGCTAGGAAATGTCTTCTGAAACTGACACAAATACTTACTCGGCTGGCTGGTGGCAGGGATGTTGGGGATGCCATGAGGGGCCATCCCGGCAGGTCCAGGAGGCTGCTGCCCTGGGAGATTCATCGGCTGTCCCATGGGGGGCCCGAGCCCACTCATCCCAGCCAGGGAGGCCCCCTGAGGACGAGAAGCCATCCCCATTGCCCCTGGTCCTGCTGGAGGACCCCCAGTCAGGTTCTGCAGTGCATTCATTGGGTCTGGGATGAAAAAAAACAGACAGGTCCATCTGCTCTCCTCTATCAACTCAGTTGAAGATGCAGCCACTCCTCTTCCCCCCCCCCCCGACCCTGACCTGTCTTCCATGAAGCAGAGTTCTGATTCTGGCAACCCCAGAAGAGCCTGAAGGGGTGTCAGAATGCATTTTTCAGAGCCCATTTCCTCTTTCCATCCAGCAGCCTCAGGCACCCCAGGGGACCTACCCCTCCAGGCTGGCCTTCACTTTCTAGCCATGGCAGAGTGGAAAAAGCCCCGGAAGCAAAGAAAGGAGACAAAAAAAGGAGGCTCCTTACCGCTGACGGAGGCCAGAGACTTCTTGTTGTCTAGGAAACAAAAAGGGTAACAGTTGCACACACACAGATTTAGGGAATGACCCGACTGGGCCAACAAGGCTTCTGCTGGGGAACATGGGTCTTTCCTTTAAGGCAGGAGTCCTTTAAATCCATAGCTGGAAATGCAGAAGGGGGGGGGGGGGGCTGCAGTCCCTAAAATCTTGGGTTCTTCCTCCAATGGGCTTCTGGGCCCAAAACAAAGTGCCATTTGTGAAGATGTTTGGGGACTCAGAGTTAAGGCCAATACCCCTCATTCCCTGGAAGAGACTCATTTTCCAGGAAAGAAAAATTAGGCCAACCGAAACGAGCTGAGTGATTACATTACCACTATTATTATTATAAAGGAAGCTCGCCCAGAGTCCTTCGGGAGATGGGCGGCATATAAATATGATAAATAAAATAAATAAATAAATAATAATAAATAAGCTCAAAGGTAAAGGGAGAGTACTTTTCCCCCAAAGCAACTGAAGCCCTTCAAAGGGAGGACTTGGGACGGTGGACCTGGCTTTCTCATCCCTCATTTTCAGCGCCCTTCCTTCCTTCCCTTCCCTCCTAACATTAGAGAATTCTCCTTTGGGTTTCCGGGCACCAAGACCAGGCACAACTACAGTGCTTTCTCAGCTGTTGGGAAGCTGGCTCCAAATTCCAACTGGGAAAGGGTTGGGTGGGGGTTAAGACTTGATGTGAGCTCCCCACTCTGGCTTCTTCCCAGCCACGAAAAATATCCTTAAGCCAATCCACAGAAACCGAAGGGCTACTTACGAATATCCCGGAAATGGATGATGAGTCTTGCCACGAGAGAGAGATATTCGTCCTAGAATTAGAAAACGAAAATGTGCTGTGGAAGGCAGCAGGGAGGCAGGGGAGAGCTCATGGGACCTCTTGCCCATCAGGCTGGACCTGCAGGCCTTTGTGAAGCAGTTGCTCTCCTATCTCCTCGATCCATGGGGCTCAGAAACTCACGGTCACACCTTCACAAACCCCTCCTGAACCGCCTTGCATGCCACGCAGTCCGGGACATCTCTGGCCAGAGCCGGGAGGAGCGGATCACCAATTCACTTCAGGTTACACTGACAGAGGGGAAACTGGCTGAGCTGGGGGGATGGGGGCACTGTTTCTGTTCTAACCCTTCAGCTTCCCAGCCGCTTGCAGTCTCCCTGCTCCTAGTCCGGCACCTTCATCACTAGGACACGCTTCCATTTGGCCTGGGGGTGGGGAGGAGAACCTCCTCTCCTTAAGAGTTTCCAACATACAAGCAGAGGCTCCTTTTCAGAAACTTAAATCCCATCCTGCAGTCCTCCTCCTCTGTGGCCCAAGAACGAGAGCAGGAGCCCTGGCAGGCAGGGAAGAGCTGCCTCTCTCCACAGCTGATGCCCCCAAGAGGGAACCCATGTACGGAGGCTGCCTCATCTGCAGGGCCACCGGCCAGTCAGCTTCTCCTCCCACCTGTCCCCTCCAGCAAGGAAAGTAACTTCTTACCCGCGTTTTGGCCTTCATGAAAACATGGTTTTCCATTTCTTTGCTGGTCTTACTGTGCGCAACGCCAGCCTTTCTCATGGCATCTTCACTGCAAGAAACAAGAGTCTACTCAGGGTTGTGGGGGCAGCCTGGGATAACTTTCCAAATATTTAGGGCACAGCTCTTGTGAATGGGCCTGGCACTTCACCTGGCTTCACTTCATGGCCGCTATAAAGAAAACTCCCTAAAAACAGCTATGGATTTTGTTCAGGAGGTTTTTTTCTCCAGCTATAATGAACTCCTGGGAAGATTGGTGGCCAAAGCCCCTTCGCTGCTGGTCAAGGCTTGGATATGAACCAAGGCAGCTGTTTCCTTTTTTTTTAATGCTTTTTATTTTATTTTTACATATACATCAACATCAATATATGAACAGAATGGCATCTGGGTATCATTCATTTTGATACAAATAACAATACTAACATCAATAATATCTGTTACATTAATTAAGCTTACACTATTAATACTCCTATTTATATTAAGACAGAAACCTTTATTATTTAATTATTCAATATTTCAATGTATCATTCTAATGCCAATTACATTGTTTAAGCATGCGTAATAATACTATCTTTCAACCTCTAATCTTTCCATTTAATTATTTAATTTATTCTATTTAATCAGGCCATCCTTACTAATGCTAGTATAGCACACGTATGGCATTAAATTATTACTAATTCCCTTGCTCTATGCTGACAACAACCACATTATTTAAACATACATATTAAATCCACCTTTCAACCTCTAATTTTCTGCCTATTTATTACTTTTATAATATGTATCTTTATTTCTATTTCTATTCTAACTTTTAATCAGGCTTCCATTATATTAAAGAAGGAAAAAAACCCCCAAGAAATAACATTTCCTTTCTATCCATCATCTCTTGCACGTTTTAATATTTCAATTCTTGTTTGTTTTTTGGCATACCTCCCATACTCTTCTCTTGGATCTTTGTCTCTGTCTACCTCTTCATTTTTACTGTTTAGTCTAAGTATTCCTCCCATCTCTATCCTCTTATGCTGCCAAGCCTCCAGGGTATCTGCCCAAACCCCTCTCTCTTTTTCAATGGTATCTTCCCATTCCATTTTTAAATATCTTCAGATACTTTTCCCCCGATTTCTTTCATTAATCATTGTGGTCTTTATTACCTTCTCTTCTTGTTTTGCTTGTTGATTTATTTGTTCTGTCTTTTCCTACATTCTTTCTGTTGTCTACTCCCTCTCCTAGGCATCTTGGTCTTTATTCATTGTCCCTTGTAGAAGAGTTTCTATTTTCCCAACTATGCTTTGCATTAAATTGTTTATCTCTCTAAAGTTCTTTGTCATAGAGTCCTTAATGCTTTTGGATTGGAACCAAGGTGGCTCTTTCCTGAATGGATGCCAGGGCTTCTCCTGCACGAGCCCCATTCGCTTCCCTGGTGGCACAACCCAGGCTCCAGACCCAATTGGGTTGCCATGAAGAAGGACGCTTCCTTGCCTAAAAGCAACCAGTGGCTGGGACAGTGCCAGGAATTGCAGCTCACTTGGGCCAAGACGCCATGGCACCCGCCATTGTTCACTGAAATAAAGTCTTCTCTGACAGGAGGAATTCTGGGTCAGGGCATCTCAATGTGTCGGATTGGGGAGGGGGGTTTAGAGGAAATCCCCCTCATCAAAGCTGTGGATACTGGACTCCTCCAGTTAGATGGAGGGCTTTACTGTGAGCGTCTTCTTTTACCGTTTCAGGTTGTGATTTCCATATACAACTATGGCCAGCTTCCCAGGGTGAGAGACACAAATATAAGCAAATTAACCCCGGAACAGAAAGGCCTGTACAACTAAGCACGAACCATTCAACCCAACGGCGGGTTCATGGACATCCTGGAACGAGGACTTCCAAGGCTTTCTGGAAGGTCTGAGGGGGAAGAATATTCCAGAAGACATGCCTTCCTTGTGCCAGAAGAAAGACCGTACAGCCCACCTACTTATATCTTGTTGCCACAGGCAGACTCAACTGAAGACAAAGAAGGCTCTATGTCATGCAGATGGCAACCAGCATGTTGGATCCATTTGGAAACCCACTAGTAACCACTTCCACTCACACCACTGCACTCTGAATGAGCTGTGGTTTCTGGGTAGTCTCCAAGGGCACCTTCATCCATTGTAACACCTGTTCTCTTCTATCGGTACATGTCATAATTCATAAAGGAAGTTGATTAAGCTGTGAGTGGTCATGAGTAGGGTACCATGATCCAAGAAAAGGCATAATTAGTACACAGATAGATCTGTGCAAAGCCTTTCTTAGCCACAGATATCTGCTTCCTCAAGCAACAGCTATCATTCCAGGAAGAAAACCAAAACTGCACACTGCAACATGGAGAAATGCAACTCCATTGAAAAACGAGGTTAATAAATTCCTGGAACCAGATGGGCTTGCTCCGGTTCAGCTTCAAGTTATTTCTTCCCATCCAGACCTGAACAGCCTCTAGAAACTGAGTGACACTGTGTCACTTTGTTTGGTCCAGATGGATACCATGATTGATGGTATCTAAGGCTGCTAAGAGATCTGAATTTGATGTGAATCTGGAGCCAGTCAAACCACAAGGTTGCATCCTCCCCATTCTGTCTCTATTACAAATGGAATCTATTTATTTATTTATTAAATGTATTTGTCATCTATCTCGCCATGGGACTACTCTTGGCAGCTTACAACAATAAAATGGAAGAAACAAAAAAAGTGTAAACAGAAAATAGAATCAAACAAAGAAAAAGAACACAATAAGCATACATCAATGTGATAACCGAAAGATGGATGGGTGGAAAGCAGAAGCGGGGGGGAGGTGGAGTCTGCCATTGATCCAGCAGCCAGATGGCAGAACCAATGGCAGAATCAGGCTCTAAATGCCATCTCCATCTCCATGCTACAATCGGAATGAAACTGGACTGAAAAAAAAGGCAGGTAATCCACTTCTTCCAGGGCTCTCTGGAGCTGCAATGTGAATGCTTAGTAGCTCAACAACCTTCCTCCAAAAGGGGAGGCTGGAGACTGGATGGATATTAATACTGTTGGCTCCAGAGATGTTTTTAAGGTGCACTTCTCCATCAAGGGATTATCTCCTTACTCAAAAACAAATTTACCATCAGCTGGACCCCACCATATCCTACTTCCCAAGAGGTCTTAACCCAGTCAGGAGGGGCCACGTTTAGTCACATGAATCTGTTCCTCAAGAGTTACAGACTCCAACTCTTCCCAGAAAACAGGCAATAGCCAGTCTTGATTAACCAGACTGGAACTGCTGTAGGTTTCCCTACAATTAGCAGGCACTCCTCTCAAGGATCCTGCCATCCTGCTTCCACACCTTTTTTACACCTCTGACTGACTCCAAGATGCCTCAAAATGTGCCAGTCTGGAATAGGGATAGGAACCTTTTAGATTTTTTGTGGAATTGGCAGGAATGACATTTTAGGTAAGACTTAAGGATCAAAACTGATGCCTTAAATAAGTAAAGATACATTTTACTCTTTAATCTACCTGCTTTCCAACATTTTGGAGCCATTCAATACAGGAAATAGAAACTGGTGGTTGTATTGGGAGAATAACAGAGATACCTGGGTTGTCCAACCTTGTTTCTAAAATGGTCAGCATCATGTCTGAAAGAGAGCTTGTCCATGTTGTTGGAATCCTATGGAGCCATGGCTGCCCTGGACAGGCAAGTAGGTCATGGCCAGGACCTTTAGAAGCTCCAGTTGCAGCTTGACCTGGAGCGCTGCAATAAGAACTCACATTTTCATTGGTGCTCAGTTAGTCCAATGCGCTCCGAATGGGGCTGCCTTTACTGATCACTGGAAACTGAAGCTGGTGCAAGTCACGTGCTTTTGGCACTGGGCTCCTCAAGCACTGTCCCTTATACTGTCCCACATCAGTTGCCAACAGGTTTGCAGGTGTAATTTTAAAGTGCTGGTTTTACCTAAGCTCCTACCTGGTTGAGGTATCTTCAGGACTGCCTACTTGAAGAACAATCAATGCACTTGATAAGACCCTTGTCTAATTTGTGATGGTGGTGTCAGTAATTGTCTCTCCCCCAACACAATTTCTCCTTAAAACCACATGAAATTGTGCATTGAAGACAGATTTCATTAATCTGGGAAATTACAGGTATTTCCACTGTAAAGCTGTTGCTGCAACTGATCATTTGGCACTGAGAATATCAACCAGAGCAAAGAAATATTGCTTCATTATTAGCTGCATCCCCCCCCCCCATCACTCACAAAACCAAGACAGGAAAGGAATGGGGGCTGATTTACTAAAAATCATGCTATGCCAACTAAAGGTTTTGAAGCTAATCCAGTAATCCATCTCCAGGCATTAAGTGCAAAGAAAGATAAAATTGGAGGATCAATTGTAAGACCAGAAAATGTTTGCTAATTACAAAGTCTTAGCTTTCTAGGACCCCAAGTAAGCACAGAACATCTACATGTCACTAGTATTGAAGCTATTCCTGCTCTTTGGAGAGAGTAAATCAGAACATTTCAGAGATCTCTTTACATTGCTAGGTGATTTAATTGAAATTGAGCATATTTACAGAATGCCCTGACATAAATATTGATACCTCCTTTGGTGTCATAGTGAAGGCATCAGACTAGAAATGGAGAGTTGATGATTTCTAGTTCTGCGTGGGCCAGTCACTTTCTCTCAGCCCTACGAATGGCAATGGCAAACTCCTTCTGAAAATCCTCGCCAAGACAACTGCAAGGATTAATCCAAGCAGTCTGAGACTCAGACATGGTGCAACGGAAGATGGAAAACCATAAACATTGAAGGTGGAATCACTTTGATTAGTGCCACTGTTGTTTGCTACTACAAGAGAAAATATTCTGTGTCAATTCTGACAAGATTCAGTGAACTCTCAGTTAGAGTGGGCTCCCAGCAAATGAAACATAAAATACCCACTTCTACCGTGCTACCAAAGATGTAGCACAAATGTGCTTTTCTTTTATGTGCTGCATCAGCTTCCAAGGGGAAATTTTTTTAAAAAATATCTTTTTTCTGTTTTATTGTTGTAAGCCACCCAGAGTAGCCCTTTTTGTGTTTTGAGGGGAATGTAAAAAATACTAGATGTGATTTATAAAAATTAACTGGAGTCCTGGCAGGTCTAACTCCTTCTTAGGACAGCCAGCTGAATAATAAGGATTTGGGAGTCAAAATCATAATAAGCATTTGGGAGTCAAGATACATGTTTTATCTCCCACTTTCACCCCACAAATCTGATTATTGGATCTGAGTGCCACTACAATGTTTCTATGGCTAGGTTAAATAATAAAGGTGATAAAAGAGGCATCTGCTTGGTGCTACTTAATATAGTAAAGGGATATGAATCGTAGCTGCTTAATCGTATCTGAATTTGGCTATAAATATCTTCAATCATCTTAAGAAAACTGGCCCCAAAATTAAATTTAAAATTTAATAATTAAATTTAATATTCCCAGAGATTGAATTTTTTTTTTTGTAAACTAATAATTTACAGTTTACAGATCCACAGGGTTTGGACGGAAGTAGGAATAAATCTTTGGTTAAGATGAGATTCTGCGCCTGTCCTAAAAACGTTATTTCCGAGCAAGAATTCGCAACAGGCCTTAACCGTAACGGGAGGGACGCAGGGAGGGAGGGATCCTGACAGGCCTGCCTGCAAGACGGGCCAAGCCTCACCTGCCGCCACTTCCCACCTGGCCAGGCCCTCCCTGCAGGTGAGGCGCAGGGGGACCAGGGGGAAGAGGGGGCGGCCCTTCCTGCCGGACTCCCCCATCCGAGGGCGGCGGGGGCGCTGCGCTGCCTCCCATCGGGCCCGGCAGGCAGCTGCGTGCCACGGGCGGCCTCTCGCGGGACTCTTGCCCAGCTTTGGCCTGCCAGCCACCGCCTCCGCGCCCCGAGCCCGCCCTTCCCTCGGCCCAGACGTCGGGCCACGCGGGGCTCCCCGAGCAGCTCCGCAGGCCAGGCTCAGCGCCCCCACCCCGCAGGCCCCGCCACTCACATCTGGCTGACCAGCTTCTGCCGGAAGTTGGCGCTGCGCCACTCGCTCTCCTCCATCCCGCCGCCGCCGCCGCCGCCGCCGCCACGGACGCCCGAGCCAGAGTGCCTCCGCAGGGCCGCCGGAAGTGGGCGGGCGGCGCGCAGCACGCCGGGAAGTGGAGTTCCGCAGCCGCGCTTCCTGCTTCCGCCCCGGCTGTGTCTCGGGCCAGGTAGGGGCGGCAGGGCCGGTGGGGTGCCGGCCACGGGGAAGACGGGCGTGGGCGAGGCCGGCCTGTGCAAAGGGCCTGTGGCTGAGGCTTGCCCGCCGGTGGGGCCGGAGAGACGCGGCGGGGGCGGACTTGCCCGGCCAACCGCCGGGAGGTTGAAGGAGCCGCCGGAGCCCCAGCGGCCCTTCCAGGAGCTGCTCCCGGCCGAGCGCGGGTCCCAAGTGCCCGGGAAGCCCCGCCGAGAGGTCGGGAGCCGGAGGAGGGTGTCGGGCGACCTCCCCCCCCCCCAATCACACCGGGCCCTTCTGTGCAGCTGGGTGCAGAAGCCGTCGGGGCCTTGGGCTCCCCTAGTCGGAGATCCGGAGGGCTTCCCCGCTGCTCCCCAGGGGGAGGAGGCGCCCGGGAAGAGCCCAGGAAAGCCCCCAGTGGTGTTGGCGGGAGGCGGGGGGCAAAAGCAAAGCCCAGCCACGCAAAGCTTCCTCTGTAGATGCAGCGGGGAATATTCGGGAAGCGACGGTGGCTCCAGATGCAGGCAAGTGTGCTTTGCTAAGACAGGAGCAGTTCTACCGCAGGAGAGCCTAAAGCAGGTTTTAACCAACAAGCTATACATTGTTGTCTCTCTACACTTCTATCCCCACAAGCGTTTCCTATACTTTTAATCCACAATATCTTCCAAGCAAGATCGTCTGGGTGCTAAAGATTGCCAGGCATCTCATCTACATAAATTTTATTTCCATCAAATGCCACTCTTAATTACATTCAGCAACATATCTTAAACTCCACATTCTTGAAGAACTTTCTGAATTCGCATCTATTGACTTTATCATGCTTTAACATCTCTCAATATACACCATCTAAATTTGCAGCCTTAACAATTGTTCAGCAGCTTCATTCTTACCCTTCCTTTTCCTCATTTTTAAACCCTTAACATTTATATCATTATCCAACTCTTGACATTAACAGCATTTCCTACAATTTCTAAAATATTATTCCTAGCTATTTCCCAGCAGGAAATGTTTGGGACAGAGCCAGGAAGAAACAGTGACCAAAGCTTTTTAATAAGACAGGAGTAGTTGTATCTCAGAAGATCATAAACCATATTTCTTTATTACATTTCTGAACTGCCCATCTCCCTCAAAGGGGGACTTGGGTAGTGTACAATAAAATAAAGCGCAAAACAGAGTATATAAAAGTTGAAAAAAATTAAGGGGAGGTGAGAGATTAAAATTAGTTGAAAGGTGAAGGGAGCCCCAAGG
This sequence comes from Grayia smithii, assembly GCA_032468115.1. NCBI lineage: Eukaryota > Metazoa > Chordata > Lepidosauria > Squamata > Grayiidae > Grayia > Grayia smithii. The sequence goes on along the minus strand of JANHFM010005321.1, from coordinate 36,921 downwards.
GTGAGTACTCCCCAGGGCTCCCACTGCAAGGGCGCAGAGCCATATATTTGCTGCTTTTTGGAAAACCAAGAGAATTGGGGGCTGCCTCACCGCCAGGGTAAGAATATTCCACAGGGTGGGAGCAACAGCAGAGAACAGCCCTCTTCCTAGACTGTGCCAGTGGGAGTTCTTTAACTGACAGGGTCTGCAACATACCTTCCCTGCCTGACCAGGTGGAATGGGCTGATACAATGGGACGAAGGCAGTTTCATAGTTAGCCTAGGCCCAAACCACATAGGGCTTTGTGAATCACAACCAATACCTTGAATTTAACCTGGAAGCAAACTGGCACCTAATGCAGCTCACGGAACATAGGTGTTATATTATGTACCATTCTTTGGGTCCCTAAAATTGGCTCCATGGCCATATTTTGTACTAGTGTAGGGTAGCCTCATATAGAGTATATTGCAATAGCGGGAGATGACCAGGGCATGAGTGATCGAGCAGAGGTTCTCCCTATGCAGGAAAGGGTATAATTAGCACACCACACGAAGTTGCGCAAAGGCCCTCTTGGCTACAGCTGCCACCAGCTTTTTGAGCAGGAGCTGTCAGTCCAGGATGACCCACAGGTTACACACCAGACCTATATAGGATAATGCAACCCCATCTAAGACCAAAGTTAATAAACACCTGGATGCAGAACTCCTTAGCTGAAGTCTATTGTTCTCCATCCAGGCCCCCACAGCCTCCAGACACTACAAAAGGGTGTCTACTCACTTCACCTTGGATGGAGATACGGTATATAATTAGGGAACATCAGGTGGTAGGTCATCCCGTGTGGATGGATGATCTCACACGGTGGTTTCATGTAGATGTTTAAAAGGAGTAGAGGGAGCCCTGTGCACCCCACAAGGCAGAGGCTGAGAGCTGGACCTCCCACTCCCTATCGACACTGATTGGGATTGACTTCGGAGGAAAGAGGTGAACGAGTGCAGAACTATGCATCCCACCCTGAACTTCCTATGTCAGCCCACAAGGCCACCATAGTTCATGGTATTGAAAGCTATTGAGAAATCAAGAAGAGTAAGGATGAATGCACCACATTGATCCTGCTCTTATCAGAGATCATCCATAAGTGTAACCAATGCCATTTTGGAACCATATCCAGACCTGAAACCTGACTAAAAAGGGTCCAGATAATCCATCTAAAAAATATTTAAAATAGTTTGGTGCTCTTCCAGAAGAGAGCAACATCTAAATGTCTGTGTGATGACCCAGGGCACGGCACAGAGATAACACAAACAGCTGTAAGTTCAAACCACCCCTTTATTGCTCCACATCTCCCCAAACGCTCCCACGGTTCTGGCAAGTTCCAGAGCAGAGTGATAATAACCCCCACACACACACACAAACCTCAAGCAGCCTCTGGCTGCAATTAGTCCAGCCCAACGCTGTCTGCATTAAGACTGCACAGCAATAAATCCAAATGTATTTGGCAAATCAAGGAATTCAGGGAGCAAAAGATCCAGGTAATTAGTCCAGAGCGCCAAAAAGAATGCAAGGACTCTTGTCAAGTTCAAAAGTTGGCAGGCAACACTTCAGGAACTCAGTGTTCGTTCCCGACAAATGCTCCTCCCCACAGTGTCGCCTTAAGTCTCATTCCCCAGGTGTGCCTGGTGAAGTTGGGCGGGGCACTTTCCTCCCTAGTAGCCTGCTCAGTCTGCGCTGATCATGTCTTCTCTGTACTCTCTGAGCTCTTGGATCAGGAGGGGGTGGGTTTTGCTCCTCATCTGAGCTCTGCCTCTCATGTTCATCCTGCCTCTGTTCCTCCCTGCCTGCAGGCCTTAGTAATTCCGAAAAGCCTTGCCTGGACTGACTCTGCCCTTCCCCAGTTTCCTCCAAGACCAATGGAGCTGCCCACTCAATCGCTTTCAGTTCTTGTTCTAGCTCATTTTCCCCGGCAGATTCAGACTCTGACAAGGGCATGACAGCCTGTTACAGAATAGTGATCAGGTCTCTGTCTTCTCCTTTGTTTTTTGTTTTTTTTATATTTAAAAAGTTTTTTATTATTTACAACATTAAAAAACAATACATACACGACTAACAAATATAAAAACTTATAAACACAGAGTTGACGGGGACATGCATCTACGGTAAATATGTTCTGCTTATTTACATTCTATACTAATTACAAAGATTCCTATCACTATAACCAAAAACTTAAAGATATTGTTAGTTATTTACTACTCAATTTCCTCGACGCGTCGTCTTCTATCTATCCAGGTGTATAATTTTGTCCAAATTTTATAGAAAGATGTGTCTGTTTTGTCCTTAAGTTCGATGCTCATTCTGTCCATTTCAGCACATGTAAAGATTTTTTGTATGATTTCTTCTTCCGTAGGAATTTCATTGTTTTTCCATTTTTGAGCATAGGTTATCCGAGCAGCTGTCAAAAAATGCAATGCTAGGTATTTATCATTCTTATCAATAATGCCTTTAGTTATACCCAATAGGAAAAATTCAGGTCTCATTTCTATAGGTTTTTCCAGAATTTGCTTCAGCCAGTTTTGTATTTGGCCCCAGAATCTTTCTGCCTTTTTACACTTCCACCACATATGGAATGTGTTTGTATGGAAAGTATCTTCTTTCTTATTCTCCTTAAAGAAGAATTCCATCTCCTTCCTCATTCTTTGAATTAATTCCTCATCTTTAAGTATTTCTGCATTCATTTTCCATCTCTTCTTCATCTTCAGTCCCTTCAGAGTTATCATCAGCGGGTTATGATCTGCCCAATCATTAACTCCTATCTCTACTCTCAGTACCTGGTTCCCCAGCTCAACCATCATCCAAACCATATCAATTCTGGACCAAGAATGATGCCTGGGGAGAAGTAGGTACATTGCCGATTCTCAGGATTTTTTCCCCTCCAAATGTCAAATAACCCAATTTCTTCTTTCATCCGTTCGCAGACCTTTGGTAATAATTTTCTTTTCCTCCCCACTGGTTTAATTGTACCCGGTATATAGTCCTTGTCCTGATCTGTTATGGCATTAAAATCCCCAAGCAAGCAAACCTGGTCATAGTTCAATTCTATCAGTTTCTTATATAATTTCTCATAAAAAGTTTTCTGATTTCCATTTGGTGCATAAATTCCCACTAATAAATGCTTTTTCCAGTCTAATATCATCTCTACCATCAATAATCTACCCTCCTAATCTTTATAAATTAATTTCAACTCTAGAGAAATATTGATATATATCACTACCCCTTTTTTCTTATGATCAGCCAGCGCTGTGTAAATATTACCTAATTTTTTACACAATAATAGATTTTCTTGGTTCTTTTTCATATGCATCTCTTGCAAGCAGATCACCTCATAATTAGATTTAATTAACCTATTTAATACCTTTTTTCTCTTAGTTGGACTATTTAGTCCATTGATATTCAATGATAATATACGAACCTCTCTCCTCCCTTTTGTCATTCTTCTTGCCATTTATTTTCCCGCGGCCTTCTTTTTGTCTGTCTAGTTTCCCTCAGAGATGGTGGTTGTCTGCCTCCTTCTAGTCCTTCTTTTTCTTTCTTCTTCTTACTTGTCTCTATCTGTTCTCTCAATTCCTTCCCTTCTTGTGACTCTTCCAAACTCCTACTTTCTAATTCTCCTTCCACATCCAAATCAGTTGTATTAAAATGAAGTTCATAAAATTCGTGAGCATCTCACAAATTCTCTATTTTAATTTTTTTGTATTGCCAAGTCATAACTAATCCCTCGGGTATCAGCCATCTGTAAGGTATTGCATTTTCCCTTAGAGCCCCGGTCAAAAACTGATATCTCCTCCGATGCTCTCTCACCCGTTTTGGTATTTGCTTTAAGAAGAGTA
>JANHFM010005320.1:80314-90336 GCA_032468115.1 Grayia smithii | reverse complement strand
GGGAGGGAGGGAGGGAGGGAGGGAGGGAAGGAAGGATAGATCTATGAAATAAAGAAGTAAATCCCCTTTTCATCCAACATTTAAAACAGAAGGATACAGGTGTTTTAATGTAAACTTTACTGACTTTACTGAGTATATAATAATTCTGTAGATATTTTGTGAAAATAAATCCTACTCAATTAAATGTGACCTGTTTTTTTCATATGTTGCCCATTTTCCCTTTTGTTACTATAGGTAGTCCTTGACTTACAATCATTCCTTCAGCGATAATTCAAAGTTACAACAGCATTGAAAAAAGTGAATTACAACCAAGCCTTGAATTTACATCTGTCACAGCATCCCCACAATCACATGATCAAAATATGGTTGCTTGGCAACTGGTATATATTTCCTACAGTTGCAGCAACCTGAGTTCATGTGTTTATCATCTGCAACCTTCCCAGCCAGGTTCTGACAAGCAAAGTCAATGGGAAAGCTAGATTTGTTTAATGACCTTGTGATTCACTTAACTACAGTAATTTGCTTAACAATGAAGGCAAAAAAAAAGGCAAAATCAGATGCCACTTACTTAGCAACAGAAATTCTGGTCCCAAGTCAAGAGCTACCTGTAAATTGAAAACAAATGTTAAGAGCAGACAATATAACAAGGAAATGTTGGAAGGAAAATCCATCTGGTTTGGTTTCAAGACACTGGAAATGACATGGAGGCTGATTGTAAAGAAAGATTCTGTTTATTGGTGAACAGAAACACCAGAGCTTGTGGTTCTGGGGTAACTGGCCAAATGGTTGAATGAGTGGGTGGATATTATATAGGTTTCTGTGACTTTGAAGTTTGGACTGCAGTGAAAGGGGTTGTGTTCTGAAAGGGTGTTGGGCAATTCCTATTGTGGCTAATAGGCTTTTGTCCTGTGTTGGATCTTGGGATAGGGGCTGCTTGTTCTAATCCTATTGTTCCGCTTTTGTTAGTTTGTTAGCTGCTACAAGCAGTTTCAAAATATCCTGTCTTGAATGGATTTCTGCCTGCAGTATTTGCTTTCCTTATGAATGAAGCCATTTAGATAGCTGGCTTCTTCTTTCAGTAAGCTTTTTCTCTCTTGTGCTGGCATCTGCTGTGGGCTATTAAGAAAGACTTGGGGGAGGGCTGCTTTCTTCCTCTAAAAACATGTTTCTCCATTTCACCTTTAGGGAAATATAATATTCTATCTTTTTTAATATTTCCCAAAATATTTCATTCTTCTAGGGAGGGGGCTTCCCATAGAAACAACCTCCAAATTGTTCGCGTTTAACATATTTGGAATTTAGTCTATTTGGAAATTCCCAGGCGATCACCATTACTTGCTAGGAAAACGGAAAATGCAATCTCAACCCATTCAGAGTACCACGATGAATTATGCTTGGTTTGAATTCCAGCATCGCACAAGTGAAGTAAAAACTATTCTAGTAAACTGACTAGAAGGGCTTAATTCAAGTCAGAAAGGGGCATCGGTTAACGCTTCTACAAAGAGGCGAAGCTTTTTGAATCTCCAAGGGGAGGCTTTACAATTCCGGATGCCCAAACCGCATCGAACGGAGTCAGACTGCAAAATGCCACCTTCTAAAAATGGACTTTTTCCGACATCAAACCTCCCTCAGTCTCTACGCCGCTCCTACCTTTTTCAATGAGGCCACGAAAAATACACGGACGTCCCGACGCTGATTGATGACGTATGCGAGCAGCTAACAAAACCCCTGTGGCAACAAAGAAGTTTCATGCCCGCAGTTTAATTGGAGGAATAGAGCAGGCGCACTCCGATGATCTCTGAGCATCAGTTGACCGGACCCTGACAGAAAGCCTGTCGCATCACATAATACGTAAAACGAATCCTGCGTAGCTTCGAGGGATGGTGATGATGTCACCATATGTTCCGGAAGTCCGTAGCCATAGAGTAGGCATTGCAGAGCTGACCCATCGTCTGAATAGAAATGGCCGCAGTCTCGAAGCGGAACGTTTCCTGCACTTCCTACTATTATTTCCAGGCGTCCATAGAGTTAAGAGGGCAAGACAAGCTCTTTGCTCATTGGCGTTACGCCACGCAAATGGCATCCGAACCGGAATCGGAAGTAATACCCCTTGGGCTACTATTTTCTTCAGTTCTGGCGGCGTCCATGATGAACGTAGGAGAGACGTGGTTTGTTGTGTGACGGCTTTAACGAGGCGTTGAAGCGAAGAAGCAGCTGGTGAGGGGGGGGGAAAGGAAATGGGAATCCTGAAAAAGGGGAGGAGGCTGTTCTAATCCTTGCCTTGTTTAATCTACAGATTGACGGAAGCGCTTATTCTCCCCCTAGTCCTCCTAACAACCTTCTGAGGTAGGCTACCCGGAGCTGCTGAGGCTTGGCAAACCGTGTCGCTCATTGAGGGATCCTAACTGGCTCTCCTCAGGATTTTCGCAGCTGCTCTACCTGACCTCTCGGTCATACTTTAGTACAACGGTGATAAGGCAATTCCTTCAAACAGAATAAACCAGAAAGGAATTGAAGAGTTTAGCATCCTGGATTGCTGTGCTTATTCGGGTTCTAAGATTGTGTTTTACTTTCTAGAGAGTTTTACAGATTACAATTACTAAATCGTAGTTTACCAAGTATTATATTCCTGTAGTGGCATCTAGAAACTTCAGAAATCCTACCTTCTGAAGGGTGGTTGGTTGCAGAAATATAGGATTGGGACTCTTTCCAAGACAGTATTGAGAGAAAATATTAATATAAGGCTGAATCTTAATTTAATTACTTTAGGTGTTTTTTTTAATTAACCCTGCTTTAATTTACTTCTCTAATCCAGTTTTATTCTCTTTCCAGCCTTGATCCACCATGTCTCTAGCAGATGAGCTTTTGGCTGACCTTGAAGAGGCAGCGGAGGAAGAAGATGGAAGTTTTGCAGATGAGGAGGACGAGTCTCCCATTGAAGATGTCCATGAAGAGATGCAACTGGATCTGGCAACTGATTCAGTCAAGAGTATTGCCAAGCTGTGGGATAGCAAAATGGTAAAAGGAATAGAGATCTTTCACATAGGACTCATCAGTTTAATATGTTTGTGAAGTCATCTCTGTGAATCATGCCAACTTGATCAGATGAAGGAGCAGTCAGAAATAAAGTATACATTAGAAATTAGGAAGATACTAAATGTCCCTTAAAAACCTTTGAGATGAATACAGTAATAATTTACAGAATGCAACAGTAATGCAGTAATGCAGAATGCAAAAGTAAAATTTCAAAATTGATTTTGGTCTGAACACTATATGTTGTGTAATCTGCCATTATTGTTTTACACTCTAAAGTTCAAGATGGAAGGGAAGCATGACTTTAGATCTTTTTATTTCTTTTGTGCAGTTTGCTGAAATTATGTTGAAGATTGAGGAGTACATCAGCAAGCAACCAAAAGCATCTGAAGGTACTGTTCAGTTCAGATTTGTCTATGAAGAAACAGCAGTGATAACATTTCCCTTAATTTTTTTGAACTTACTAAGGTCACATCCTGCTCCTGCATTAAGACAAGTCATTTCCCTTCGGTCAAAAGCTTGGACATGTCCAAAAGCTTGGACATGGGTTCATAAACCCATCTCAGTCAGCTGCATAGCATAGATTTTGGCCATTCTATTTGTCTCTCTCCAGTTCTAGGTCCAGTAGAGGCTGCTCCTGAATACAGAGTCATTGTGGATGCCAACAACCTCACCGTAGAGATTGAGAATGAACTGAGTGAGTGAAAAATCTTGACTGCTGGTTTGGGCAGGGCTAGGAACTCACTGGAAACACTATATTATTTGCTGAGCACATTAAGTTGTGCTCAAAAAAAGTTGTAAGCCGCCCTGAGTCTCTGGAGAAGGGCGGGGTATAAATGGAATTAAAAAAAAATAAAATTAGGTGTTACATAGGGATACATCTGTACTGGTATCAATACAATGGGTTTCTGGGAAAGAAATGTGAACTCACAGTTAGAAGTTTGAGGTGCAAGGATACAGAAATGGGCTAATTGTTATACCGTCAAATGCATGACAATTCAAAAGCTATTTAGGAAATGTTCCTCTTTCAGTCCCAAAGGTGGTTTTTCAAGAGGCAACTGGACTTTCCAGTTTTTCTTTGAAGATGTTTTGCTTCTCATCCAAGAAGCTTCTTCAGCTCTGACTGCCAGCCAAGAAAAAACAGAAAGTCCAGTTGCCTCTTGAAAAAGCACCTTTCGGACAACCATGATCTAGATGACTGAGAATCTCCATAGACGTTCTTTCAGCAACAAAAAATCAAGTCTGGGCTATTTCTAGAGAGAGGCAGAATATTTTTGAGGCAGAATAAAATATAAATATAAATATAAATAAATAAATAAAACAAAAATATAATAAAACTGATGCAGAATATTTTTGGTGGCTTGCTTTCATACTCCCTCCTATCAGGCTTTAAAACCAAGAAAGACTAATTGAGGCTGTCTTAGCAGTTTCCTTTATAGGTAGTCCTTAACTTACAACCACAATTCATCCCAAAATTTGTCTTGCAAAGCAACACAGTTGTTCAATAATTTTTTTCTCATTTTACAATTTTTCCTGCCACATTTGTAAAGTGAATCACTGTAGTCATTAAGTCAGTTAATATGGTGGTTAAGTGAATCTGGTTTCCCTGTTGACTTTGCTTGTCAGAAGGTTGCAAAAGTTGATCATGGGACACTGCAGCCATCCTAAATATATGCCAGTTGCATCTGAATTTTGATCATGTGTTCATAAGCATCCGAGTTTTGATCATGTTGTCATAAGAATGCTGAAAAACAGTAAGTCACTTTTTTTGATCACTAATTGAATGGTTGTAACTTGAAACCATTGTATCTCTATTGTTTTGTCATCTATTGACCGAAATCTTGCCAAACTTGCACCATAAAATGTACACTCTGAGAACTGTTAAGGAGGAGCCATCTTCGCCCCCTTTCTTTCACATAAATTTTCTAAACTACCAAGTCTCTTGCTCTTCTGGAATGAATCACTGCTTCCCTCTTGGGAATCTGGAAAACATTCCATCACACCTGGCAAGTGCCAGATGCATTGGATCAGAACTTAACATTCCCATCCTGCCTTGGAATTGCAAAGATTGAAGTCTAATCCATCTACAGATTATTAGGCTGAGGAAACTATGTATCTTCCCAATCACTTTAGTGCTTTACGGATTACTATCTTTTGTATCTAGATATTATACACAAATTTATTCGAGACAAATACTCCAAGCGATTCCCAGAATTAGAGTCCCTTGTTCCCAATGCTTTGGACTACATCCGGACTGTTAAGGTATTGTATTTTTTCTTAAAATACACAAAGTTCATTGTTCCATTTACTCTCAAGATTACCATAAATTCATACCTTCTGGAATGAGGTCCCTCCAAGATTAAGATGGCTGCCATTCAGCTGTTGTTTAGAAGAACTGCAAAGACCTGGCTCTTCACCCAGGTCTTCAGTGACGGAGATTGAAACCCATCCTTTCATCACACTTGCCATTGTGTACCTTTATTTTTATTGTTTTTATTGACGTTTGTTGTTAGCTTTCCAGAGAAATTGAGATTTAAATGGCAAGTAAGTTATTTTTTTTTATTATTGCCATCATCATCCATTCTGTTTCTGCATTCTTAACACTCACAGCCCATTGGTTACTTCTGTTGCTGATTCACTGAATTTTATGGCCATATAAGAATTTGCTTTTAGATTTGCTAGATTGAAATTCAGTACTTTTCTTCATCTTTCCCTTATGTGGAATCCTCCATAACTATTAAATAAGCTAAAACCAGTATTGCTCCCATTTTAAAAATTGTAATCCTGTATATCTGATGGGAATAAAATACAGAAATGGAAAATATAGGTGAGTCCCAGTCCAACCTTTGGTATGAAAACCACCTTAGGCCAATCCCTCTGTCTTAGCCCAACCTAACCCCCAGGGTTGTTATGGAGAAATAGGAAGAGGAAGTATTATGCATGGTTTCTGCCTTAAATTAGTTATAAAAATAATATTAAAAAAAGTAGGATAAAAATAAAATAAAAACGGGTGCAGGAAATTTTGGTGCTGAGCATTATTGAGTCATAGAAGTTCTTCCATGTATCTAGGAACAATGAGAATACTAACATTGGTTTCTCTGAAATATTTTTTAGACTTTGTTCTCAGACAGATATGCACACTAACTTAAAAAGATGACTAAGGTTATCCCTCAGGTTTGCTGTGCACAAGACATAGCAGAAGGAATGGGAAAAAGATGAGGAAAAAAATAATTTTTAGTTATAAAAGCTGAAGGAAGCACCTTGCAGTGTTGCATCTTTGGCAAGGATGAGACTGAGGAATTAGATAATATTCTTTAGGGAATAGAATAAAACTAGAATATGGGAAATAGAAGATTCAGCCTCTTGGTGGTCCACAGTTTGTCTATTAATTAACAATTCCAGAACAGGCATATCTTCCAACTCCTTTGTTCTTGACAGCCTGAAATCAGATGAAGTATCTGGTATTTCTCACAGTGCTTGTCAGCCCAATGTATTTGTACAAAAATTCCTGGTCATTGTCAAAAGCCAATCTCTCCTTCAAATGTTGGACCTTTGCAGGAACTTGGGAACAGTTTGGACAAATGCAAGAACAATGAGAACCTTCAACAGATCCTTACCAATGCCACAATCATGGTGGTCAGTGTCACCGCATCTACTACTCAAGGGTAAGATGGGTTGTCTGTAAGAACTGAGGGGAGGATTTAGAAGGGATGTGGGAGACCAGCTCTGGGTAAGGGCTGGGGCCAAATCCACACACACACACAGAAAAAACTCCACAGATTGTTCCACTTCTGAGTGAAGGTGAGACAGTCTTTTAATTTTTCCCACTTCTAAGAGGAAAGATCTTCCAGCCTTCTCTTTGGCATGCTTTTTTTCACCTTCCTCTAAGAGAGAAGGACCTCTTAGGTATTTAAAAAAGCTTACAAGAATGAGTAACACTCCTGCAGAATTGTTTCACTTTCAACCATTGTAATAATTTTCCCTTAGAGGATTCTCTATTGTACATGATGGGTGAAAAAGTGCTGGAATTCAAATGAAAGTGGGGGGAGGGGTTGTGCCACTTGTACATCGATATCTGACAATCATTACTATCTGACTAGAGAAAGGGTAGGGAGGCAAGAAAGGTGGGTATTTAGCTTTTTTTTCTAAGTGCATTTGGGAGCAGAAATAAAATTATTAGCATAATTCAAATATTATTCTTGATGCAGCTTACCTGCATGGCTGAAGATCAAAACCAAAGAGGAAAACATTACCTTATTTATTATCTCTACCCTTACACATGTTCCTGAATCCTCCAAACTCTGAAAAGGCTATTTGTCTCCAGATTTCTTTTTTATTTTATTTATCTATTTATTTTCACGATTTATATGATGCCCCTCTCTCTCGGGGCGGCTTACAGAAGTTAAAACAGTGAAAACATGTTAGAAAATTTAAAAATAGACTTAAAACAGTTTAAAACAAACCCAAGCCCCAATATTAATTAAAAGTGAGATCACGTCAGCTGATCTGTTCAAATAGTCACGTCTTCAAGCTGCGACGGAAGGAACAGAGGTCGGGCAGTCCGAAGGTCGGTGGGTAACCCGTTCCAGAGGGTTGGTGCACCCACAGAAAACGCCCTCGTCCTTGGCATCACCAACCGACATTGTCTGGCCGATGGCACCCTGAGGAGGGCAGCCCTATGTGAGTGCACTGGGCGGTTGGATGAAGGCAGAAGGTGGTCCTGCAAGTACCCTGGGCCGATGCCATGTAGGGCATTATAGGTCAATACCAGCACCTTGAAGCGAATCTGGAGGACCACCAGCAACCAATGCAGCTTGCGCAGGAGGAGTGTCACATGGGAGTAATGGGAAGCTTTAGTGACCGTTCAAAGCACTGAAAAAAGTGACATGACCATTTTTCACGCTTACGACCTTTGTTTCATCCTCCTGATCATGTGATCAAAATTCAGATGCCTGGCACCTGACTCATACTTATGACCATTGCTGTGTCCCAAAGTCATCCTTTTGCAACTTTTTGACAAAGTCAGTAGAGATGCCAGATTCACTTAACAACCGGGTTACTAACTTATCAACTGCAGTGGCAAGAAAGGTTGCCACTGGGGCAAAACTCGCTTAACAAATGTTTCATTTGACAACAGAAATGTTGGGTTTGATTGTGTTCGTCAATCAAGGGCTACCTGTATGTATGTATGTATGTATGTATGTATGTATGTATATGTTTCTGATAGATGAGATAAAGATAAAGGTTCCCCTCGCACATATGTGCTAGTTGTTCCTGATTCTAGAGGGCGGTGCTCATATCCATTTCAAAGCCGAAGAGCCAGCGCTGTCCGAAGATGTCTCCGTGGTCATGTGGTTGGCATGACTAAACGCCAAAGGCGCATGGAACACTGTTACCTTCCCACCAAAGGTGGTCCCTATTTTTCCACCTGCATTTTTTACGTGCTTTCGAACTGCTAGGTTGGGAGAAGCTGGGACAAGTAACGGGAGCTCACCCCATTATGCAGCAGTAGGGATTCAAACCACTGAAGTGCTGACCTTTCGATCGACAAGCTCAGCGTCTTAGCCACTGAGCCACTGCATCCCTTTTTAAACTGAATGTTTTAGAACTATTATAACAAGTTTTCTCAACCTTGGCAACTGGCTGGGGAATTCTGGGAGTTGAAGTCCACACATCTTAAAGTTGCCAAGGCTGAGAAACTCTTGAGTTATAAGGCTGTGTTTTGACTTCCAAGGAAGGCTTTTCCCCCCCCTTCGTGCTTGTGTTACTAAACATACAAAAATAGCTATTGTGGAAACTTTTAGACACTAATTGGTCTGCAGTAGTCTCTTTTGTCAGATGCACATGGATCAGACAGAGTTGAAATGAGATAATGGAGGCCATTGGGTAAAAGAAATGACAACTCACTGGGTGGAAAGAAGAAAAATATTGTTTAAAATAAAAATGGAACATTGGTAAATGAGGGGTAAGATGCCTTTTATTGTGAAAGTACCATCCATCATGTCAGACTTTATGAAATACTGACATTTTCTTTTTTTTAATGTTAAGTGGCTCTGCAGTTGTACTTTCACTGAAGTATTTACCAGCATATTGCTTTTTAGCAGCAGAAAGAATTCCCTCAGCGATTACTAAGAAATATAAGGGGGTAACCAAATGTTAGATGAAAAATGTTTAGATCCATTGTTATTCAGGGATAACTACAGGTACATATACTCACATATATTCATTCCTAATATTTTTAGGAGGGAGAAAGTGGAAACCATCTCAGCTGGATTGATTGATTTCTGTCAGGAGCTCCTAGATCAGGGGTGTCAAACTCAAGGACCGGGGGGCTGGATGTGGCCCAAGGGGTGTTTAGATCTGGCCTGTAGGGCTGCCCTAGAAACAGCGAAGGACCAGTCTGCAGTGCCTCAGCCAGCGAAAACAGAGTTCAGGAGAGCTGCATGTAGCCCTCCCGAGCTCCGTTTTCACTGGCAGAGGGTTGCAGGAGGCAGTCACAGCTGAAAATGGAACTCGGGGGTCACCGCAGGTTCCCCCAACATGAATGACATTGAGCTGGCCATGCCCACCGCAGCCTCCAAGGTCAAACACAACCCTCATGCAGCCTTCAATGAAATCGAGTTTGACACCTCTGTCCTAAGTCAAACATATAGAATCTTTTTCAGCCTAAATTCCAATAATCGGATCGTTTTGAGGGTAGGTGGGTAAGATTAAAAAATGTAAAGTATATGGAGCTTTCCAGCTAAGGTGCCATGGGTCTGAAACCAGATTGAACAAGGAAGGATCAACTAAAGCAAATACACAAGCAGAGAAGAAAGCACCTTATTAAAAGAAATAAAGTATTCTTGTTCTTGCTCTTGCTCTTCATGTTCTTGTACTTGTATTTGTTTTGAGTTTATAACCAGAGCCTTCTAGGTCAGTGGTTCTCAACCTTCCTAATGCCGCAACCCTTTAATACAGTTCCTCATGTTGTGGTGACCCCCAACCAT
>JANHFM010005320.1:48402-62320 GCA_032468115.1 Grayia smithii | reverse complement strand
AAAGTGTTGAGCAATGAATATTGAACAACAAAACTTTAAACAATTACACAGACAAAATGAAATTAAAGGGAAGGATAAGAAGGGGGGGGTGAGGGTAAGTATAAATGGGGGGGGGAAGGGATTCCCCCTTGATATCTATAAGAGATGGGGCATTTTTTATCCTGGGCTTCCCTGCTCTTCCTGCTTCATAAGAAAGCACTCCATGACTATAAGATATTGTCAACAGCATTATTATAACCATCAAGTTCATGCATTTCTTAGATTCAGAGCAGAGAAGATACTTGAGAAAAACAGAAGCACATTATCTAGTATTTCAGAGAAATTTCCCCTTATTTTCTCCAAACCATTTTCATCTAACATTGCTGTTGCGCATAAAAAGAGAACCTTTAGGATTCATCTCTTGAAGGGAACTTAATGGTCACCAAATACATGGAAGAAAATCAATGGTGCCTATATTATCAGGTAAGTCCTCAAATGCATCCTAAGCATGAAATGAAATATTTTGTCCAGTTTTGATACTTCCAAATGCATAGAAAAGGGGCTAAGAAAAGACAAAAAGGTACAAGGGAATAATAACATCCTTTTCCTGAAGAATTGGTTCTTATTTCCAATGCAAATAATTTAGTCTTATTGTAACCTGAGTGCAAATAGCACCTACACTCAAGGAACTGCAGTGGTGGCATATTATTACTGGATCACTTTCAAGGATTTGTTGCAACACAAGGCATTTATCCCTAGGAAAATACCTAGTTTAGTGGATTAATTAAGAGAAAGGCCCATGAAGATCTGTCCAATTGCATTTAATGCTAAGTACAAAAAGAACAGAGTAGATCTTATGCCAGCTGGCATGCAAATAAATCCTATTTTATCCTGAAAAGCAAATAAGGATCAATAAAGGAAAGAAATCTATCAAGTCACAATAAAGTTACTGAAAGTCTGATGTTCTCAAGTCCTCAAATATCCAGGAAAAAAATAATCTATTTGAAAATTCTAGTAACTTCAATGGGGACTGAAAATTCATTTTACACTTTGGGAGCCAATTAAGATCTAAAAGAACCTTCTATCAATGTATCCAAATCAAGTTTCAATTATTTTAATTATTTATAGGATTTAGATAAATATTTGCAAATGATAGTCCTTTTGTCCATATAGTTAAAATAAATGCTCTAGAATATGCAGGTATGTATGAGCAAAAATAGATTTTTTCCCCAGGTTTAGGAATACAAAAAAGTTGTGTGTGTTCAATTTATTCAACAAATTCAATCAATATATTGATTAATCTGCAATGGAAATGTTGCATGGTGAAAATTAATTCTCCCACCTCTGCTACATTTTTTTGGTGTAGCGGGGCAAGATTTTTCAATACTACCATCTTTTCTAAATTTCCAGTGGAGTCTCTGCAGACTTTACTCCACTAGTCATTGCCAACTATAGAGAGTAGTGCTCATCTCCATTTCAAGGCCACTGAGCCAGCACTGTCTGAAGACATTTCCATGGTCAGGTGGCCAGCATGACATTACAAAATGCTGTTACTTTCCCACCATAGCAATGCCTATTTATCTATTCAAATTTCCATGCTCTCGAGCTGCTAGATTGGCAGGAGCTAGGATGAGGGTGGGAACTCATCCCGTCACATGGAACTCGGGTCTTGAACCTGGGTTTCCAGCCCAGCATCTTAACCACTGAGCCACAGCCCTATATTGAGCCCTATATTCCCAGTACTTTATTCATATTCAGTGGATTATAGCAATGTCTCAAGTATGTATTTGTGTGTATATAATTTTATTTACACGTTTGCATATCATTTTCATGAAAATTCAGTCTGGCTTTATGCCAGGGTTTGGCACAGAAAACTTTACAAAGCGAGATGAAAAGAGTTTGGCAGGCTTTATTATTGGAAACTTTGACGTGCAAGATGTATCTTTAGAAAGGGATGACAAGAAGGGATTTGTTTAATGATACATGGTTTGTTTTTATCGTAAGGTCCATCAACTTCTCAGTTTAAGCATTGAGAAAATGCATTTAAGAATTAATTTAAGAATACATATATATATATATATATATATATATAGAATGGTTGTTTTGTTCCCAGTGACAGGAATGGATAGAAGGATGTTGTCCTCTGCATTTCCCTAGACTTTTCTACAGCTTTTGATATTCTCAACCAGGACAATACCTGGTAACCAAAATGAATCAGGTGAAATAACAGGTTAGCAAAATTTACCTGTTTCTCATATGCAACAGGCTAAAGAGATTCTACAAAATGTGTTTATTCATTAGCCTAAAATCCAGAATTTCTTCCAAAAGCTTGAGCAACTGAGGTTACATTTGTTCCTCCTCTCCCCCCATAGTAACCCTATAAAATATGATGAACATATAGAGAGACTCGCACAAACTCATACAATGAATTTCCGTGGCTGAGGATAGACCAGACCCTGAGGTTTTGTTCTCCTGGCTCAACAACTTAGTCACAACATCACATTGGCATGAAAACAATCCATAGTTCAGATCTATATCTAAACCAGTAGTTCTCAACCTTCCTAATGCCGCGACCCTTTAATACAGCTCCTCATGTTGTGGTGACCCCCAATCATAAAATTATTTTCGTTGCTACTTCATAACTGTAATTTTGCTACGATTATGAATCGTAATGTAAACACCTGAAAGACAGGTGTTTCCTCGACCTTTCTCACAAGTGCATTGGCCCACACCTAACGAAAATCAGAGTCTACAGCGCCTACTTGGAAATAGGATCTATTAGACTTGCCTGGAGACGGATAGAGGAGCGGTGTCTTGGTTCCTAAGACCATCGAAATATGTGTTTTCCGATGGTCTTAGGCAACCCCTGTGAAAGGGTCGTTTGATCCCCAAAGGAGTCCTGACTCACAGGTTGAGAACCGCTGCTTTAGACTATAATTCCCACAATCCAGTTGGCTGAAACAAATGGGATCTGAATTCCAAACATTTTAGAGGTTACCTGGTTCTTTCCTGGTCTGATATTATTATTTTAATCCAATGTATGCTTCATTTTCACTTCCACTGATTTAGGGGAAATTTGTGCAGGATTTACCTATTCTCTGCGCTCCTTTTTCTAAGTCACTGGGACTATAGAAAATGGAGGATATTCCTGTTTATCTCTCTTTAATCAGTGATCAGATATTATAAATATGGTAGCTACATTGTCCTCAGTTGATTTTCTTCAGCAGTTATAATCAATCAGCCTCGTCAACAAAAAGTTGGGTTTTTTTATTTTTTGTATTTTAAATAAAGCATAGTCTCTTCAAGACTATGTGGGTAATCCCCATCTATCCTTTTCCTTATCGTCAAAATAATACAGGAAAATCTACCCGAGTTAACCGGATGGTGGATAATTGATTAAAAAAAAAACATTTTATATTAATGACTTTTTCCTGCTACAGTTAAGAAGCTGTTTTTTGGCATAAAACAATGAACTTGAGTAAAACGTAGAGATTGGATATACACATCTGCATAATAGATCGTGCACTTAACTGAATATTATGCAAATCATCTCTTGTTTATGGTAGATTACTTCTGAATAAATATAGTTGCATTGTTGGCTTTTTAGCCACTTAATACAGACTTTCCTTGGAGTAACATGAATCTGCCCAGTAATTAATAGCATTTTCTTCTTCATGATTGTATTTTCAAGCAGGTATGTAGGTGCCTGGCAAACAGACATTAGTTTTCTGTGAAGTAACAGAAATCCATCTGCAAAAGAGGCCTAAGGCCTCTATACAAGCAGGAAGTGTGGATTTATGCTCCTTTGTGTGTGTCTGTGTATTGATGGGTAGATAAGTTTCAGTAGCTCTAGCAACTACTTAATGTGCAAAAAGCTCAAGTCTTTTTGTTTGTTCCTCTGAATTCAGAGATGTACCTAGGACTAAGCCTTAAAACAGTTAGAAATAAGGTTTAAATTAGCCTTGATACTGGGCAAATTAAATCATTGATTTAAATTGCCTTGTTTTAAAATTGATCCACTTTGACTCAGGCCAAGTATTTGTGCCTGCACAGTAAATAACAATTCACCCTTTAAATGCAGCTTTGTATGCTAGGAAGTTTTCTGTTGTTGTTGTTTTCTTCAGAAACCAGTCAGGAATTCTTTTAAAGAAGTGAGAAAAAAAAGCTTCCTAAAAACAGAAAACTGCTTTGTACATAAGCTTAAGTAAAACTTGAGAGAGCTCCTAAAACAGGATACGCAGGAAGTGATATGAGGCAGTTGGAGTAGTGTCCTCTGTATAATTTATTGTAGATCAAGAAAGATTTATAGTTCCCTAGTTTTTGAATGAAAGCCTAGTTTACCTAACACGGCTAAAATGTGGATGGTAAATTTGTGGCTCTCTGGATATTCACATTCCCATGTCTAATTGACTAAACCTTATTATTTTCACAGCACATGGATCCATAAATGAATTGACCATATTTTAGATTAGCAAAAGTGAATTCGGGCATTTCAATAAACCATAGTGTAGTTAGCTACGGGTTAGCATATCGAGTGAACACAATGAAACCATGTTAAAACGCTTTTCCTTTTTGTTGCTTTGGTTGATGAAATCCAGAAAGGGCTTTTTCTGCAAAATGATAATGGAGTCTGATATTACGGTAATCACAAATACATGGTCTCAGACAGCCCTGCATTTTTATCTTTATTCTCATCTGCCAGATGTTTCATATTTGACTGTCAGTGGTGAACCTATAAGCTTTGATAAATATAGAATGGTTTGGCCATGTACTGTTTCCTTAACAAGTAAGCTCCTCATTAAAATTTGGAATATTAGGAAACCACTAAATAGTTCAATAGAGTAGGTGTAAGTAATTTAAAATAAAGATGTAACTAACTGTTTTGATAAGCAAAGTGGAAATCTGTAGCAAAATCCCCAATTCCTAAGGTTCATAGAGGTTATCCCACAGAGTATCATTTTCCAGTCCAGTGTCCTCCAGATGTGTTGGCGTACACTTTCATAGTATCTACTGTGTGCTTACACAGTGTTTTTCAACCTTGGCAATTTTAAGATGTGTGGACTTCAACTCCCGTAGTTCCTCAGCCAACAGGACAAACACTGCACTAACCAAATTGACTGTTGATGGACAAATCACTCAGTTTTCTGAACAAAATCCTCCTTTCAGCCAGTTTTTTTAAAAAAATATAGATCAGCTTTCTTCCCCAGCCTTTCCAAAGTGTGGAAAAGCTCTCAGGATTTTCTGCTACAGCCCATACTGGCTGATGATGAATCCTGGGAGCTGAAGTCTTAAGATGGCTGTGATGTTAACCTGAATTTGCAAACTAACTCAGAGGAATTGACTTGACTTCCTAATGAACCTTTCAACAGCAGTAACATGCAAAAATTGGCAGATAAAACTGGGAGAAAAGAGAGATCAACACTTGTTAAATGACAGCAAATGAAGCTGCTCTTAATGGTGGAACAACTATTGGGGAGATAAAAGGGGTGGGGGGATGAAAGCGTAGCTCTGTTCCTCCAATGGCAGATTTCATGGTCCACTCTCCACCCCTGCTTCCTGTAATTAGCAGGATTTTCATGCTGCCTCTCAACAGAGGAAGAAGAGGGGTTGGCAGAACAAGAGTGCCCAGCCTGGTTGAAACAGTAGCTGGAAGGTTCTTCTTTTGCAAAGAATGATTTTAGAGGTATAAATACGGTTTCCCCCATTAGGTGGAAATCTGGCTACTTGGAAGTGGCAGCTCTCTAACCAGGCTCCCAGAACACACCAAACTTAAACCAGGTTTCATTCTTTGTGATTTAGTCTGTTGGGTGAACCAGGAAATGTGGTTTGAAAAACAGTCTTATACTTTATAGCAGGGGTGGGCAGCTTTTTTGTGGCTGGGGCTATAATGGGTAAGGTGAGAAGCACCGTAGCTGGCATCAGGATTGTGTTATACCTATTTAGTCTATGTGTATATTATTTACTTCCCACCTCTGAATGGGGGAGAGCTGTGATGTGTATTTCTGGTAACTGCAGTCAGAGGTGACTAATGGGACTACTAAGAAGGGTTATGGGGGGCTGTATAAGCCTTGGGATCTCAAGGTTACCCATTCCTGATTTAATGTGTTGGGTGCAGTCATGTGTAGGGTGGGGGATTTAAAAAATGGAGGGGGGAAACTATCCTGTTTTCCTTTGTTTTCTTTCTTAATGGATTATGAAATGTAGCTTGATTGTTTTAAAAAGAAGTGTTCCCATGTTGTTTCCTAATCTTTACCTCCAAATGATTTATGAAAACTATATAGTAAGACTTTTATGTAAGACAAATTGCATTATCATATAGTATACTAGAGTATAACTCTGAAATACTAAATGTAAAAGGCATTGACATTTATTTTAACAGGAGAAGGAAGGGCTCAGCCTATCTTTGATAATAGGCTTCCTTCCTCTTATTGATGTAGAGATTGCTGGATTGTGGCCTGTCCTTCACTAGTTCTCAAAACCTTGGGAATGGGATAAACATTGGCAGTAGCATCCATTTATCTATACTCAAAGAATGCTAAACATAAGTATTTCATATTTTAAATTCCCTTCTGCTCACCTCCAAAAAAAGCTTTTTGAATTGTTTTCTACAAGTTTTATTTTTCAACATTTCTGGAAAGTTTACATCAAGGATCTCCAAACTAGGCAACTTTAAGACTTGTGGACTTCAGCTCCCAGAATTCCCCAGCCAGCTTGGCTGGGTGTGTGTGTGGAATTCTGGGAATTGAAGTCCACAAGTCTTAAAGTTGCCAAGTTTTGAGGCCCTTGGTTTACATCTTCAATTTCCTAAATTTGCATAATAGTAACATACCGGGTTAATTTTTTTGTATACCACCTTTTAAGTTTAGGAATTAAAAAGAAAAGTAAGGGGATCTACCTAATATATTTCTCCAAGTAGGTATAAACTTGCCCAGTTTATCACTTCAGGATACTATTGGATTTATGCAGTAGGCTTTAGAGCAAAATTCTGAGAACTAGACTTTCGGGGTTTTCTAAAAAAGAGAAGGAAAACATCAGCTTCATTATATTTTGAGGGGGAGAGGAAACAAAAATTTGGGAGTTAGTCCCTAATATTTGTCAGTCTTTCTCCCATAGGCAGCTCATGATTTTTCTTAGCACATGTTCAGTCAAAAAAAAGAGGCCCCTTTGTGATCACCTCGAGGCTTTTCTCTTATCACTGTCAAGAAAGCAAGCAGCTGTTCACACTAGCAATGGGAAGGATTGCTAGCTTGATTCTCTGACTAGCAGGGAAAGCTTAACCTGCTTATTTCAGCACGGCCAGTGGCTTTTAAAAGCACTGAAAGCCTGCAGGGAGAAAGAAAAATATTGCAGAAGTGAGGGATGGTGACCTAGACCTTATTTTTGGGGAACAAACTACTGTTTTTGTTGTGCTCCATTCTCTACCCAATTGTACAACAGCTGTATTTGTGCAGAACACCGGGCTAAAACGTGGGTAATTCAGAGTCAAATCTGCTAAGTAATCTTAGAAAAATTGGGTTAAATCCATGAACCGTAGCTCAGTTAACTATGGATAAACACATCTCAGAAATATATACTGCAAATCTCTTCCCCAATTGGCTGAGTCTGCAAAAGGCATTCAACTATATAGCAAAAGGCATTCAACTATATAGCAAAAGGCATTCAACTATATAGCAAAAGGCATTCAACTATACAGCAAAAGGCATTCAACTATATAGCAAAAGGCATTCAACTATATAGCAGCCAGTTAGCATAGCATGTTAATTAAGCCGTGGGGATCTGTATAGACTTTCTCTCAAGCTTCCTGGTATGGAAGAAGGTGAGCTTGGTTCCTCCTACTAGCCATATATTTTCTCACCTTTATAGGAACCTGGCTGGAGAGTAGATCAACAGCAAGTGCCCAGGGGCCTCTAGGTAAGTGCAAGATTGATCTGGTTTCTTCAGAAGGCCCCAAGGCCTACCAGATAAAGCTGCTCTACTGACTAACTTAGACTAGAAATAACAGCAGCTTGTTGATGCTTAAGATGCCCTTCATACTCCAGTTGTGTATATGTACTCAAGGTATGGCTTTCGGTTAAGATTCCTTTCATTTTCATCCTTAGTTTGGTTTGGTTTTCCAATTGAGGAAATGAGACGTTTGAGAGATGTAAGCAGCTACAGGTAGTCCTCAACTTACAACAGTTCATTTAGTGACTGTTCAAAGTTACAATGGCACTCAAAAAAGTGACTTATGATCATACTTGTGACCGTTGCACATGACCTCCCCATGGTCATGTGATTTACATTCAAATACTTGACGACTGGTTCATATTTATGACGGTTGCAGGGCCCTGGTGTATTTTGTGACCTTCTGACAAGCGAAGTCAATGGGGAAGCCAACTAACTCAACAACTGAAATGATTCACTTAACAAATGTGGCAAGAAAAGTTGTAAACTGGGGTGAAACTCACTTAACAAATGTCTCACTTAGCAACATAAATTATGGGCTCAATTGTGGCTCTAAGTCGAGATCTACCTGTATTTGATTTGGCCTTTTGTAGAGGCCATTTCTAAAGCACAAGTGAGATTTGTTGAGGATTGCAGTGTGGAGGATGTTGGGAGGCCAGTAGCAGAACCTCTTTTCCACTCGGCCTGTTTGGATCAGATGGCTTAAAGAGACATGAGAAAGGAAAGGGACAGTTTCTCTTTAAGGCTCAAAATTGGCTTCCATGACTGAAGGGGGTGGGGGCTCTTTTTCTTCCTTGTGAAAGGAAGAAACTTCTGAAAAGCATTGTCTCACAGTCCAAAACCTCAGGATGGGTGATGGGGTGAGATCAGCCCACAAAAACAATGCATTGTTTTAAAGCAGGGATGTCCAACTTTGGTAACTTTATGACTAATGGACTTCACCTCCCAGAATTCCCCAGCCAGCATGGGAAATTCTGGGAACTGAAGTCCACAGGTCTTAAAGTTGCCACAGTTGAACGTCCCTGTTCTTGAACAAACATGGTTTGACAAAAGTGAAGGGAGCAGACGAAAATTGCAATGTTGTTGAAATCCTCTCCAAATCTTTCCCACCTAGAAATGCCATTCTTTGGCCTCTCCCATTCAGGCTCTTTACCTCTGAGGGAGAGAAAAATGCTTTCAGCACCTCTGAAAAAAAAAACCCCTCTCTGTTCTTTTTTCTTTCTTCCTACCTTCTTTTCTTTGTAGACAGTGGAGGAAGGGAGCCTATAATTTCAGGAAGAGCCTGGTAGCATCTTTTCTGACTAACACTTTTCATTAAAAGGCATAAGCTTTTGTGAGCCCTGGTTCAGGCTTTTTAATAATATTCATTATTCAGAAAAGGTGCTACCAAGCTCTTCCTGATATTTCACACACACACCTTTTCTTTGCAAATCTTTCTATTATTCAGGTAGATTTTATGGATTTTATTTGGGGACCTGGGAAGGGGGAAGAGAATAGAAGTTCTGTATCTTTAATTGGCAAAACCCCATGGAGAAAAAGTTTTCCGGACGTAGAATGAAAAAGTACAGGTGACTTACGACTACAAGTGAGCCCAAAATTTCTGTTGCTAAGTGACATATGTGTTAAGTGAGTTTTGTCCCATTCTACGACTTTACTTGCTGCAGCAAACCATTGCAGTTAAGTTAATAATGCAGATATTAATTGAATCTGGCTTCCCGATTGACTTTGCTTGTCAGAAGATCACAAAAGGTTGATCACAAGACTTCTGGACACTGCAAGCATCACAAATAGAAGTCAGTTGCGAAGCATCTGAATTTTGATCTTGTGACCAGGGAGGTGCTGCAATAAGTCATAAGTATGAAAAAAGGTCATAAATCATTTTTTTCAGTGCTGTTTCACCTTTGAACAGTCACTAAATGAACTGTTGTAAGTTGAGGACTATACCTATACCTCATCCCTGATTTTCTACTTTATGCTGCTGTTTCAGAGTAGATTTTGGAGTTTGGGGGAACGTAGAAGGAAAATAGCCTTAGGACACCAGCTTTTTTCTTTGCCTTATTTTTTGTAATTTTTTTTTCTGCTTGTTCTCCTTAAAAGTGTCAACGCTCTATAAAGTATGAAGAGAGCCCCCCTATAGTGAAGGAAACATGGCAGATAAGAGGAAGCTACAAGGTAAGCTCCGTGGCTGGGCTAGGAGCCTGGTTCTGTAGCAGAAGAGCAGAGGGCCTGTTCACCTAGACTGGCACAGAAGAAAAAGGCGGGCATAAATTGAGCGAAAGGCAAAGAGGATTCTTACTTTGAATGCCTGGCACAGGTTGCTGTGTTTTCCAAATGAGTATGGGATGTGATTAGGGAGGTGTGAAAAGAGTTAGGTTTTCTGTTGGTGTAGGAAATCACTAAAATAGGGGCAAAGGTGTTGGAATTTGGGAAGCAGGCGAAACAGGCAACATTTCAAAATTCCGATTGTCTTTCTCTTCCCCTTTTAGGCTTTAGGGAAGGTATGAATCTTTTAGTTCCTGTGATTGCTTTCAACTAATTTATTTTTTGGGGGCGGGGCTTCTTGCAGGTGAGATCGATCGGTGTCTCAAAAAGGTATCAGAAGGTGTGGAGCAGTTTGAAGATATCTGGCAGAAGGTGAGGGCTGCTATCATCTCTCTGCCTGGGTTCTGTCCAAACTCCTTGATTATCACCCCATGTAGTTCCTTGTCCTAATTTTATTTTGGGGAAGGGAGGATCAGGGAGAGGAGGGAAGGCATCCGCTTTTCCTCCTTTATCCAGTTTGATTTTGCCCTCCACTTCATCCATGACACTGTCAACTCCAGCCTTGATCACATCTTGGGATTTTCCCCCCCTCTCTCTGTCTCTCTCTGCTACAGCTCCATAATGCAGCGAATGCCAATCAGAAGGAGAAATATGAAGCCGATCTGAAAAAAGAGATTAAGAAGCTCCAGGTAAAAATGAGCCAAGCTTCAGTATTCTTTGACAACCCAATCTCAAGAGATTAGTTATGGGGAATAGCCTGAAATCCAGGGGGAAAGGCAGATGGGAAATGTTGTCCCCCAAAAGGCTTTTGTTGGATAAGAAGAGGGGATGGGGAGTTTGTCAAGTTGCAATGCAGTGTTTGCATTCCTCCCCACAAAGATTCCTCGGTTTGTCAAAGGGTCCTGTCAAGCTCAAAGAAAACCAGGGAATCCAGGCAGTTCAAATGGGTATAAATATTTATTGCAAGCTTAAGTGCTCTCTGCAAGAATCTGAACTAGATAGATAAGAGTCACAGGAATTCAGGGTGGGCTGGACCTCTTAAATCTCTTGTAGGCAGGAAGGGATTCATGACCATGACATGCTTGTCCCCTCCCTCAGGCTCAGCCCGGTAATCTACAGGTCTAGATGTTTCCAGACTATCCTTTCCAAAATGTCCTTTTGACAGTTCCCTCCATTCTCCGCTATCACTATTTAGCTCAGAAGTGCTAATAATAAAAATTCAGGTAAATAATTAAAATTCAGGGAAGCATACGTTAAAATCATCGCTCCCTACATTTTTCACAAAAAACAACTACCTTGGAAAAGGCAGAATTTGAGCAACGAGAAAGGAAAAAGGTAGCTAGTTATGTTGTCGCTGATTGCTTTGCTTGTAACAGACGAAAGTGAAATCCAATAGTTACAGGTAGTCCTTGACTTACAACCATTCATTTACTGACTATTTGAAGTTACAACAGCACTGAAGAAGGTGGCTTAGAACTGGTCCTTGCACTTTATGACCATTGCAGCATTTCCTTGATCACATGATCATGAAAATTTGGACACTTAGCAACCAGCATGTATTTACGACGGTTGCAGTGTCCAGGGTCACATGATTGCTATTTGCAATCTTCCCAGTCAACTTCCAATAGGCCAAATCAATGGGGGAAGCTGGATTCATTTACCAACCATGAGATTCACTTAACGACTGCAGTGATTTGCTTAACTGTGACACAAAAGATTGCAAAATTGAGTATGACTCATTTAACAACTGCCTCGCTTGTTGTTAGTTAGAAATTCTGTCCCAGTTGTGGTCATAAATCAACCACAAGTAGTCCTCGACTTATCACAATTCATTTAATGACTACTCTAAGTTACAACGGCACTGAAAAAAAGTGATTTATGACCGTTGCAGCATCCCCATGGTGACATGATCAAAATTCAGATGCTTGGCAACTGACTCATCTTTTTGACAGTTGCACTGTCCTGGTGTCATGTGATCACTTTTTGCAACCTTCTGACAAGCAGTCAATTGAGAAGCCAGGTTCACTTCACAACCATGCTAGTAACTTAACAACTGCAATGATTCACTTAATAACTGCAGCAAGAAAGGTCATAAAATGGGGCAAAATTCAATTAAGTGTCTCACTTAGCAACATAAATTGTGGGGTCAATTGTAAGTCGAGGACTATCTGTACCTGTATAGCAAAGGGTATAGAAATGAGTCTATACTCATTGTATATGTTTGACCATTTCTGTAGTCACAAACTTTCCCTAACCTGAAAACACCCAGAAGGGTTGAATTTTGTATAATTATAACCACCATGATCGTTGGCTGGCTGTGGATTATGGAATTTGATTTTGATATATCTAGAAGGCACTAAGTTGGTAAAGACTACGTTGGTAAAGACTGTTCTAAAATGTTTCACTGTTACGAGTGTTACTCTAGGATTAGTCTCTGCTGGGAAGATCTAGTAATAAAGGAAACAGAATTTGATCATGGAACTACTTTTCTCTTTCTGCAGAGATTGAGGG
The DNA here is from genome assembly GCA_032468115.1 of Grayia smithii. Taxonomy (NCBI): domain Eukaryota; kingdom Metazoa; phylum Chordata; class Lepidosauria; order Squamata; family Grayiidae; genus Grayia; species Grayia smithii. Next base: position 49,624 of record JANHFM010005320.1, on the reverse strand, counting down.
ACCAGATCAAGACATGGGTTGCATCCAATGAGATTAAAGACAAAAGGCAGCTAATAGACAACCGGAAACTCATTGAGACGGTAAAAATTCAAACCAAGAGAAAAGAAACTACTAGCTCTTATGTGTCAGTGCTGAGCAAACATTCAGGTGAAATGGATGTTTTTCAAGGAAACTCTGTGGTTTTGGAGGACTAAATGAACCAGGTTTAATTTTGTCCAGTTTTAGGCTTAGTTCTTACCAGCTTTTGCACGTAAGATTTCTTGATATTTTTATGCTTAGCTCCTCCTTAACAGTGTTGCCATTGGCTGCTAGTAGTGTGACCTCATAAAGGTGAGCCACCTGGCCATCTCACTTATTACTTAAGCTGAGTAAGTGACAGAAAAGGGGTTCTGTGGGGAGCCCAGGACCTTTTTCCACACAATCTTCCTTAGAGTGACAACATGGGATAGACGGTAAGACCTTCTTAGTTTAAGGGTTTAACTGGTAGTGCTTGTGGAAGATCTTCTAAACTTTGAGAGCAGAGGCTTCGAAATAAGGGACTTTGCAAGGATCAAACTGTATCTTGTATTTCCTAGGCAACCTGAATCGGTAGACTTTTTATACATTTTCTTTTGGGGGAGGGGCACTCTTACAAACTTCCTTGTTGTATTTTTCTAGTATCAAATCTAAGCACTGTGATTAAAAAGCACTGATGGTGATCATCAGTATCTGCGGGGGGGGAAATGCACATTTAAGAATCGTGGTGGCGCAATGGTTAGAGTGCAGTAGTGCATGCTACTTCTCTTGACTGCCAGCTGCCAGAAGTTTGACAGTTCAAATCTCACCAGCTCAAGGTTAACAAACCTTCCATCCTTCCAAAGTCAGTAAAATTAGGAGCCAGATTGTTGGGGGCTACATTCTGACTCTGCATATTGGCTAGAAAGAGAGGGCTAGAAAGCACTGTGAAATGGTATATAAGTCTGCTATTTGCTGCATCGTTCATGATTTGGGGTTCTCTATGTTAAATGGCTCCATGTGACACTGCTTTGGGTATTTGTGGACATCTATTTGTTATTCACTTTGTGATTGAAAATGTCTTTGTGTGGCGTATATATATATATATATATATATATATATATATATATATATATGCTTTCTATTTGCTGAGAAAGAAATAGAGGGAGATTAGTATTGATCTATTTCAAGCTATTTAGCTCTCATCGACTAGCCATACCTTTCTAGG
>JANHFM010005320.1:21263-33901 GCA_032468115.1 Grayia smithii | reverse complement strand
AGAGATAGATAGATGAATAGCCCTCTCTCAAAGCAGGGGGTTGGTCTAGAAGACCTCCAAAATCCCTTCCAACTCTGTTATTCTATTCTAAACAGAGGGAGAGGGATACAACTTCATCTATCTCCAGTCTACAACACAGCCCTTTCAACAGTTCCAAGTAGGCTCCACACCAATTTGTACTACTCATATGATCCTGAGGACACAGATAACCTCCAGGTGGCTTTAATGACTCGCTAAAAGAATGCAAACGAGCAGCTGTCTGCAAGGAGTATAAATCTTTCCATTCCTCACCATCCTGTCAGAGTTGAAGAACAAAATGGCTTCGAAGAAAAACCAGAAACTCCAGTTGCCTCTTGAAAAGGTACCTTTGGTACTGGTATGATTGGATTTGAAATACGATTTTCCTTTTTAGCATTATGGGGTGAAATTGATGCCACAATCCTAAAAAAGGGAAATGACCAAAATAATAGAAGGGTTGGAGCAGTTTTCTAAGGAGAAATGTAAATAAGTTGTTGTTTTAAACCCTAGAGAGGCAAAAGAGAAGGGAAGGCACAGTAGGAATGTATACAGTTCCAAAAGACATGGAAAAAAAGGGAAAAGAAAGAATATTTTTATCAATTTCCCAGAATATTAAAGCCTATGTCTTTCTGGTGAAGTTAAGTGATACGAGATACAGGATAATTTCTTTCAAAGTCAGTGCACAGTGCAATTGAGCGCCACAAAATGTAGCTCTGAAAGAAGCTAGATGAAAAGGTGAATGTGTCACTGGCTGCTGACCCTGGTACAAAATACATTTCCTTCAGAACCAGGGGCAGAATATTTGGGGGTATTAATTACTGGGGAACGTGAGGATGCTTTCATTCCGATTGTCTAGAAAAGCTTTGATTTGCTCTTGTGGACACCGCATAGGCCTTCGATGTGATTCAGCATGGCTTTAACAGTTTTAGAACAACCACTGGAGCTGCTACACAGAGCTGGGTTTCTTCCATGTTAGCCTTTCAGCAACTCTGTAAGGTTTGCTAACCAGACAAACCATGATTGGCTTGAGCTCCCTCACAAACTTTGCTTATTCATTTTGTTTTGAGCAGAGTTCTTAAGCACATATCTGTGCCTCCTTTCTTCATTACCTTCTTTCCTTTGGGTGTCTCTTTTGCCCTGTAGGCACCTGAACCTCTAAGTTCGTTAAAATCCATGGCTGAGAGGGCAGCCATCAGCTCTAGCATAGAAGACCCCGTGCCATCTCTTCACCTGGCTGAAAGGGGTAAGTAGTGAGAAAAGGGGCATCTCCTCCCTTAAGCTCTGGGTCAGGAACAAGGCCAAACCAGTGCAAAATGTCTGAAGTTCAGGATCTGGGTGTCAAAAGCCAAATTCTGCATCAAAAGCCTGTGTGTCTGGAGGGCCATGATGGATGGAAATTGTGCCGGTACTCTCTCTCTGTCTCCCTGTCTCCCCCCACCCTCACCCCAGAGAAAGAGAGAGAGATCCTGCTTAAATTCAGTAATTTCATTTCCCAACATTTTGAAGAACACAAAACTGTCATTTAAATCCTGAAGTAAATGCAATACTTCTTCCATGTCTAGATCAAACTTTTAAATTGCTAGTTACCTTCTTAGCTTTGTCATTGGCCAAATAAAAGTCATTATCGGTACATGTTTCTGACAGTAGCTGACATACCAGCAGATGGGGCGGGCTCTGCATTTCTCCATATTCACACGGCATGTTTGTTTGTTATCTGCTGAGACCTTCCTACTTGAGCATACTCATTTTACTCTTAGGCACTCCAACTCCCAAACCTATTCAGGGTCCTCCAAGTAGTATAAGGGAGAGCAGATCCTCCTTTAATGTTATTCCTTGCTCGATGGTCTCCTTCCTCCATCTTTTAATTCGATTTTGTTCTTGTGTACTCCCAAGAATCTTTGTTCTTAAACACAGTTGAAAATTGCCAAATTACACACACAAATCCCAGTCCCACCTACATTTAGGATGAAGCCCGATGGATGGATGTATTTAAAGCATTTAAATTAATGAGAATTAGTACAAAACTAGGAAGCCAAAAGCAAGAGTGGCACATTGGTGGCATCTTCCCAATTAGTCCACCAGTCCTCTCAAGCATAAGCACCCCGATCAAGACCCCAAGTTAACTAGCAGATCAATGTTTTAATGGTCTTCTGGAAGGCAGAAGGGTGGACATCAAGAATAGAATACACACTGAAGTCTGGTTTATGTTTTCACCTATTTTTGCTCTCAAGTTATTTTTGCCAGGTTAGCCTTTCTAGTTGGATCCAGGACAGCATTTTTCAAACTTGGTAACTTTAAGATGTATGGACTTCAACTCCTGGAATTTCCCAGCCAGCCAGAATTCTGGCAGTTTGAAGTCCACGAATCTTCAGATTGCCAGGTTTGAAAAAGAAAAACTTAGGATCTTGGGATTGTCAAAATAACTACAACCCTAAAAGTGTACTATTTTTGAGTGGTTCTTCCTTCTTCTTTGTTTGCTCCAGCTGACATCTTAATTACTAGCACAACATCTCAGCCAGCCTCCAACCAGCCCCCCATCCAACTATCGGAGGTGAACATCCCCCTTTCCCTTGGAGTGTGCCCTCTGGGGCCTGTGCCTCTCATTAAGGAGCAGCTGTACCAACAGGCTATGGAAGAGGCCGCCTGGCACCACATGCCTCACCCTTCTGACTCAGAAAGAATCCGGTAAGGGGGAATCATGGGAAAAAGCCTGGGGACATGAAGGCATTGGAGTAACAATAGATCATCTCCTCTGAGAAATGGGGGAAGGCGGCAGGACTAGACTTTAGAGTTCTCTGAAACTTACGTTGTTGATGTAGTTTTCAAATTAGTTCAGTATTTTCTCCTAATGGTTTCTGAGCATACAGGTAGTCCTTGACTTACAACCACAACCGAGATCAGAATTTCTGTTGCTAAGCAAGGCAGATTTAAGTGAGTTGCACACCTGATTTTATGGCTTTTTTGCCATGATTGTTAAACAAAATGCTACAGTTCTTAAGTAAAACGTGGTCATTAAGCAAATCTGGCTTTCCCCATTGACTTCACTCGTTGGAGCCAGCTGGAAGCAAATGGCGATCATGTGACCCCAGGATACTGCCAAGTGACCAAATTTTGATCGCATGACCTCGGGGGATGCTCAGATGGTTGTAAATGCAAGAACTGGTGGTAACTCATTTTTCCAGTGTTGTCGTAATTTTGAACGGTCATTAAATGAATGGTTGTAAGTAAAGGACTGCCTATAGAGCTAAGTCTCCCTTATCAAATGTAATAAGTAGGTTAATAAGTAGGTTCTGCACTCAAGAGTGCAGAACCACCAGCCCCAAGAGAAACCCTGGAAATGGCTACCAGAGCCTTTCTTTTTAAAAAACGGCTGTTTTGATGGACAAAAGGAAGTCCTTAAATACATTAGGGGTGATCACATGAAGAGTAATATCAATAGAAGAGAATATTTGTATCTTGGGGTAGAACTGGAAGGTCCCTGGTACACCCTGAGCTTGTTTTTTGAGGACATTTTATTACCAAACTAGGTAGCACCATCAGTGCTAGAAGGGAGAAGGATTTGCTCTCATTTTATATTCTAGTGGCTTGTCCCTTCAGTGCTGGTGAGAGTGGTCTTGGTTGTTCCTTGATTGGGCTGTTGCTTACTGTTAGCTTGTTTGGCAATTCCTTGATAGAGGTCTTAGAGTAACACTCAAATTTTAAGCATTTTGATCTACTGATCTGTTGGAACCTGACTCCAGCACAGCTTAAAAGTAGAATATGGCTGCTAGAGAAAGTACAGTTGCATGCCTCCGCTGTATCCTGTCTGTTGTCTTGATCTTATGTGGTCAGAAGAGCCCAGAGGATAATGGGAAACCCAGTGTTGCTACTTTCATGGCAAGGGAGGTTACAGCAACAAGTCAAAGCATTAGCAAGCCTACACCCAAGACAAGGGTTCTAACATTTTGCAATGCTGTGACCCCCTAAAATAATAAATGCATTTGTATCATCCCCTGACAGAGGATAGGGTGAGGCAAGAAATAAATACACCATTTTAATAAGTAACATTGGATCTGAATATCAAGTAAAACCATAATAGAACTTCACAATCTTATTAAACAAAGCCTTTAATATATGCTGATTAGTGTACATTTAAAGTGACAATAACGTTTTATTCTACACGTAGTCCTTAACATACAACCATAATTGAGCCCACAATTTATGTTGCTAAGTGAGAAACTTGTTAACTGAGTTTTGCCCCATTTTATGACCTTTCTTGCCAAATTTCTTAAGTGAATCACTGCAGTTGTTAAATTAGTAACATGGTTGTTAAGTGAATCTGGCTTCCCCATTGACTTTGCTTATCAGAAGGTTGCAAAAACATGATCACATGGTCCTAGGACATTGCAACCGTCATAAATATGAGTCCGAATGTAAATCACGTGACCATGGGGATATTGCAACGGTCATAGGTGTGAAAAATGATAAGTCACTTTTTTCTGTGCCGAATTATCACTAAGCAAATCGTTGTAAATTGAGGATTACCCGAATTCTGTTCTTCTTTTGTTTAAAGCCGCCTTTTTAACCAGAAGGATGAGCTTGCTAGTTTTGCGTAACTCCTGAAATATTTGTTGTTGAGAAACTTGCTCTTGCTTTTTGTTCCCTGCTTTTTGTATTTATACTTTATGGCATCATCTATTAAAAAAAAAATCCTGACTTTGCTAATGACTTGTTTGGGCAGCACAAAAACTAATTTTGGCAGCAACTCAGCTTTAGATGTGTGGGCCATGAGGCTTGTGAATTCAGAATTGGAGCCTTGTCAGGACTTGTTCTTACATTGCCTGGACAAGCAAATGGAAAGGAAAGCCCACCCTTACAGCGATCCTGGTTGTGGGTGTGTAACCCATCAAGGTTGGCCTTTCAGTTACGATCTTGCTCAAGTACTCAGTCCTTGAGTCGGTGACTATCTGTGACCCTCTCGCCATCCCTGCCTGCTTCTGATATTGATCCAGTTGCCATGCGCATTCATGCAGTCAGGCAATGCTGATGAGCACATCAGGTAGACAAACCAGACCTAAGAGTAAGGCCTGTTTTATCCTGGCTGCCATTAGAAAGTTATGAACATAGCTGCAGAAGCTGCCTTTTCCCTGGGATTGGTTGGGGGGAGAGGTTGCAAATAACATATTGGAGGCAAGGAAAAATGTTGCAGGATCCAATCTGGGTCTGTCACTGGACCAGAGGTTTTGTCTTCCAAGCTTTTAGACTCTCAGAGAACTTCTCTTTAGGCTGTTCTCTGTGTGGTATTTACATAGTCCCTATTGTGTATAGCTTTTCAGATGTAGATTAGAGTCTTGATGGCTGGCTATTACTGGCTGCTGTTGATTCCTTTTGCTGCAAAGCCCCCACTTCCTAAGTATTTGATAAACTGGGGGTAAAATCACTTGGAATCTGGTAGTTAGCTTCCTCCCAGTGGGGATCCACCAGATTGCAAGGACACAAGTGAGCAGTCAGATGAGGCGACCCAAACTCATTGGTAGCCTCACATTGCAATAGAAAAGTACATACATTCAATTTTGCAGCTACTAAGATTGTTGGACAAGCAGGCACAAAAAAAGCCAGGGAAGTGATTGAAGCCTGGGAAACAGGCACCTTATCAATGTGCTGATTTACCCCCAGCTTATCAGGTACTTAGGAGACTGGGGACTTGGCAGCACAAGGAAAAACAACAGCCAATAATAGCCAGCCTTCCAACACCCTGAATCTACATTTAAAAAGCTATACAAAACAGGCACCAATAAATACCACACACAGAACAGCCCAAAGCACACAGAGAAGTTCCTAAGGACAGGCTCCAGCACGAATCTGCAAGCTCAGAAGATTAAACTTCCGGTCCCAAAGACTAAAAACCTCTGGTCCCACTCACCGACCCAGATTGGATCCTACAACATTATCCTGGGACACATATATTTGCCTTCATTTGTGAAGGAAAAGTGTGCTATCAGTTGAACATTGGGGTACATAAATAGATTGAATGTAGCTAGATTCTGTCTGACCACACTTCTGCTCTGCTTGACAGATGCTTGTCAGGGCACCAAAAGGAGCAAATTCTGGCAGCAATCCTGGCTTTGCTTGTTCCAGTCCCACAAAAATGTGTGTTGCCTCCCTCCCGCCTCCTCCCCCCACTTAAGTGTTATGACCCAAAGTTTGAGAACTCCTTCAACTTGCCACACATCATGAACACAAAGTGTTCCTTTTCCTTCTTTGGGTCACTTTCTAAAACCCTCGTGGGCTGGCCTGTTCGAGAAGATTCACTCCTAATGTCTATGGAGATTCTCAGTCATCGAAGTCATGGTTGTCCCAAGGGTGCTTTTTCCAGAGGCAGCTGGGCTTTCTGTTTTTTATTTGTTTATTTATTTTTTCTTTGAAGATGTTTAGCTTCTCAAGAGCTGAAGAAGCTTCTCAGATGAGAAGCAAAACGTCTTCAGAGAAAAACCAGAAAGTCCAGTTGCCTCTGGAAAAAGCACCTTTGGGACTCGCTCCTAATGTTGTGGATGAGAATTGAGGCCATTGCAGGAAGAGGGAGGGAATGGAGCCTGACCACCTCTTGATCCAGACTTCAGATGGCCATCAGCTGAGGAAGGATTGAGGCCGAATATTGTTATTCCTCAGCAGAAATCTTGTGAATTCCCTGATTTTCTCGTCTTATTTCTGTCTTTTCTGCTCTTGTTTTCCTTTCTTGTCCCCACCCCACAGGCAATACCTGCCTCGGAATCCCTGTCCGACTCCTCCATACCACCACCAGATGCCTCCTCCACACTCCGACACGGTGGAATTCTACCAGCGCCTCTCCACAGAGACTCTTTTCTTCATCTTCTACTACCTGGAGGTAACAGACAGCCCCTCCCCTCCATCCCCTTTGGTAGTCAGAGAAGAATCTCTCCTCGCTGGGTCATGCCTGAGGACTACTTGGCACATGGGATAATCAGCATCCCTCCCCTCGACCTGCAAACCCCACAGCTCTGATCTGTTTTTCCTCTCTTGACTTCACAGGGTACGAAGGCACAATACCTGGCAGCAAAGGCACTGAAAAAGCAATCGTGGCGCTTCCATACGAAGTACATGATGTGGTTTCAGCGGCACGAAGAACCTAAGACCATCACTGATGAGTTTGAGCAGGTGAGGGTGACGGTAACGGAAGACAGGCCCGTTGATGCAATTTTACCTGTATTAGCAAGGACTAATGGTCCATTCCTTGTAGGAAGAATGCAACTGAGCACGTATGTGTCCATTTTGAGCAGAGTGCTTCATACATCATGGCATTTTGTGAGGGGAAACAGACTTATTCCGAGGACTTTGAGCAGTTCTGAAGTCGTCACAGTCAAGTTGTTTCTGTTGTTCAGTACGTTGTATGTGCAGGTAGTGTTGACTTGAACCCAGAATTAGTTGTAAGTCATGCCAGTCATTAAGCAGGTCACCCTGTGAATACACATGACTTTACAGTCTTTTTTTTTTTTTGCAGTGGTCGTTAAGCGAGCACTGCAGTTATTAGATGAATCCGTTGTCCACAAAGGGTGTTTTTTTCTTGCTACGTCAAGCGTCCATAAATACGGAAGTTGCTGAATGCTCAAAAGGCAGTCATGCGAGGAGTGGGGAGGCAGTAATCAGAACTTTGAATCTGGGTTGTAGGCCTGGAGAGGTCCGTTGTAAATTTGAATTGTCACTGAGTAAGTCAAAGACTATCTGTAAAAACAGATTAAAAAGAAAAGAAACCCAGCTGTATTCAGATTAGCATCAGCAATGACCTTGTATTCATTGCAGCAGTGCAGGGTTTGGATGCCATAAGGGGCACTCTTTTTTTTTTTAATCTGAAATTGTGGTTCAAACAATAATTCTCCATTCTTCCTTGGTCTTGACACAGCAAGAATAGGCCATAACTATTCCAAATATCCCTTACAGAGCCTGAGGCACTGTTTAAGGTCATGGTCACCTTCTCTGCACTTGAAAATAGTAGTTGTGCCTTCATCGGGGTTAAAAAAGTAATGTTTCTTATAACTTTCATGGGCAGAATAGAGAACATGGCAGGGCATTGGAGGAAGGCAGCAGAGAGTTAACCAAATCAGGTTCCCATTTAGAAAAACCTGGTGCCTTCTGCAGATACTTTTTTTAGTTAATTAACTATTCTTCCGTAAGAATTAGAAGTTGCTTTCCTATAATATAATAAGCCTAGACTGTGCAAGTTCCACCCTGACTCCATGTATACATTTACTAATGAGGTGGCCCCACTTTTCCCTCTGCTGCAGTCACTTGGATGAACGTTTGTAAATGTGGTAAATTACTCATACGGTGAATTACTCATATCTGCTTCACATTCCTTAAAGAAGACAAGATGGAGGTCCTTTTGAGACTGATGTTGTCCATCACCCGAAAAAGTGACCGTGCCATTTTCTCATCACCCAAAACAGAAAAGGGGATGCTTTTGATTCTTCTGTACCTCACATGTCTGATGTACTGCTTTTCCCTTCACAGAAGGGAAGGTGTGAAGGAGCCTCCTAAATTGCCAGAGTTGTAAACTTCAAGTAACGTTCTGTGAGGCTCTTACATGAAAAGGAACTAAGCCCACTTAAAGCCGCGGGACTCCTGCTTTCACATAGGAGGGAAGATATCATATAGCAACAGAGTCCAGGACTCCTTTAGATTTCTTTTTGAATGTGTTCAGTCAGGCAAGAGGTCACAATTGTGTTGTGTTTTTCTGTTTCTGCTCAGGGCACTTACATCTACTTTGACTACGAGAAATGGGGCCAGCGCAAAAAGGAGGGTTTCACCTTTGAATACCGCTACTTGGAAGACCGGGACCTGCAGTGATGCCCTGGGGCCAGCAGGGGGTGCCAAGTTTTCCTTCCAGAGACAGCTGTGGCGGTGTGCTGGGGGCAGCGGCAAAGGAAGACCCACCTACCCCTCACCTCTCTTCATCTTCCTCTCCAGATCACAACCGGGGTGGGAGGGGGCAAGCCGCACGTTTAAAAAAAATGCATGCAAGTTTTAAAAATGACCGCAGGACGGAGGAGTAGGGACAGCGGCAGTGGCAGGCTTCTCCTCTGCCTTTTCTTTGCTCTCTTCTCCCTGTGAAGCAACAGGGAGTAACGCCCTTCCTGCGCACCGGGTTTGGGTGCCAGAATGGAGATTAAAAGGAAAAAAAACAATATGAGAATCCCACCAAAAGAGTGGCTTCCCCCCATTCTCCATTTTTGTGTGTGTGTTCTAAATAAGAGCATTTCAGCCCCGTAATTATTGCAGCAAACACGAGCACCCCACTTGCCCTTTTGCCAGCCCTCCCCAACTTTCTTTTTTGGTGCAAACTCCACCACCACCACCACCACCCCCCAATTTGGCTAGAGGCCCAAGTATGATTTTGACAATATTGGGTCCCATAAACCTTTGTGGTGACCGTTCTCCAACCTCCTCTTCTACTCGCCACTGCTGGAAATGGCAAACTGGCAAAAAATAATAGGCTTTGCAAATTTGGAAGCATCAACCTCAGGTTACAAAGGCTCCCACTGACCACAGGAATTCTGGTGGATCGGCCCCTTTCAGTTTTTGGCTGCCATAATTTTTGACTTGCTTTTTTTGCAAGTTCTAAGGAGAACTCCTTAAAGGCCAATTATCTTCGTTTTGCCCTTACTCCTCCTCATTTGGAAGAGTCCCTTTTGTGACTGGAACGACTTTAGGGATTCTACCTTCACCCCCGTCCCCAACGCTGCTTCTCCTTTCCAGCCTTCCAAAATATTGCCACTGTAAATTTGATTAAGAGCTTGTATCTAATCTGCTCCTCCCACAGGAAGACACCCCCCCTCTCCCCAATAAAACTTGCAATTTATTCCTAATGGGAAAGGGAGACATTTGGGAAAACTTTGTGGGGGGGAGGTGAGATTGATCTCTCTTCTCAACCAGCCCCTGAACTGGAGCATCCTGCCCACGCCGCTGTTAAGATATTTTTTCGTAAGCCTATTTTCATTTTGGAAAATATTTATGAATAAATAGTTTTATATAAGAGTGTTCTTCTTCTGTTGTACAGGGAAGGGGGACGAAAACTACCAAACCGTGGGGGTGGGAGAAAGGACTCCACAATCTCTTGGGATATGAGCTGCGAGTCAGAATGAGACACAATATATTCAAGCCCTGTCTGAAGGCTCCCTGGAATGTGGGGGTAGTCCTTGACTAACAACAATTGAGCCCAAAATTTCTGTTGCTAAGCAAGACAGGTGAATTTTGCCCCATTTTATGCTCTTGCCACTGTTAAGTGAATTGATGCAGTTGTTCTGTCACTGAACATGATTGCTTCCCCATTGACTTTGCTTGTCAAAAGGTGATCACGTGACCCTGGGACACTGCAACCATCAAATATGAATCATTTTAAATTTGAACACATGACCATGGGAAGGCTGCAATGGTCGTAAGTGTGAAAAGCAGTCATAAGTAACTTTTCAGTGCGGTTGTAACTTCAAACTGTCACTAAGTGAACTGTTTTAAGCGGAGGATTACCTGTATTGCCTCCAGTGCTATCCTTTTGAGCCCACTTAAGGGCTGGAAGCCACTGTGCATGAACTATTCATGGGATGGCAATAATGTCACCTACCTTTATAAAGCCTAAAGCAAGATCATTTATAAGTATGACAAAGTAAATTTCCTTGGCCTGCTTTGAGCTACTTTTTGTGACAGTAATATTTCAAAATAGTTTATGGCTTATGGCTGACCAGGACACCATCAAAATGAGAATATAGTAAAAGAGGAAATATTTATTTGGATAATGAAGAAGTAGCCAGATATCAAACAACATTTGAAGCAAATTGAAACTGCTTATTTCACAACCAATCTCAGAGAATCCTGTAGGAATCTGGTCACAAACAGTCAATCATGAACTGCAATACATAGCATGCTAAGCTTTTAAGTCCAGAGTTACAAACCAATCTCAGTTTCTCACAAAAGAATAAGCCAAGCAAAACTACATAATTGTTCAAGAAGTATTCTTTTAAGATGTGCTTTTGCACTTTCAAGTTGTAGGCAATCTACATCCTGTGTTTACATAATTTAGCTAATTAGCACATCGTAACCTTTCCCACATCACTTAGCCTGCATTACCATGAAGTGCTCCAGTTTTTCATATCTAAAAAATATAAAACGACAACTACTGCCTATGAATGCTCTTATTACAAGGATAAATCTTCACAGTGGGCCAAAATATTTCTCGGGCTCATTTCTCTAATGGCAGACAGTTGCATACAAAGATGAGCACTGAATTACAACAGCAGGAAAACTGGCAATGCTAATTTTCTCAGCTAACGACCACATACAAAACAAGAATGACCCCTCACCACCTCCAGGATTTTCCACCATTCATTCCTGAAGAAGTCCTCTCAGTGTATCTCAGATTTGGTGTTTTTTGACTAGTACCTTGGTCCATCTCTTAGGGCAGTAAACTAATATTTTGAGACAGATGTACATGGCACTGCCTCAGTTCTCCATCCTGCATGAGATGGGTTTGCTGCTTCTGCATTTACAATTAAATTCAGAATCATCCACATAGTTTGCCCTAAAACATTTTCAGGAAGGCTATAAAGAATAAAGCAGGTAAGTTACTGGATCAGGAAATTGTATCCTTTATCAATCCAGCTTTGTGTATTTTTTTTTCTTTTCTGGCAGTTCAGAGCAAACAGCAAAAATAGATTAATTGCTTGGCTGATTTTCCTGCTCAATATTGTGTTCCAATGAATGATAATTATAATTGAGTAAGAGTCATCCTAGAAGCCATATGACAGTCATTTTTGGCCTCCTGCTGCAGGTTTATGGCCAGGAATTCTATGAAGCATTTTGCACTGAACATTTTCAGCTGAAGATCTTGGGTTTCACTAACCAGATTTCCTGTTTTATACCCACTCAATTCGACTGTCTTTCACTGCTCTCTGTCTTGCCAGCTGGGGGTTGAACTGTGAGTTGTAGCCACGTTTCCTTTCATCCATTTCCTCTTTTTCCTCCTGGCGTGGACCCATTCCGGATCTCTGGGCAAGAAGAGATTCAGTTCGAGCTCGTTCTGCCCGTTCCCTCTGCAACCTTTCCTGGCGGAGCTGTTCCAGAGAGCATGATGGAGAAGAAGATGGGGGCCTGTAAAGGAAAAGGGAAAGCAATAGGAAAGAAAGTGAAGAGACATGGGACCCGGGAAAGTTCATCCATCTGTGAGGGGAGGCAAAGATATCGTTTGCCTAAATTCTGTCTCCTCAATAATCAGGTGTTTTGGGCTCTCCAAGTATGCACTGAATTTTAGGGAAGGAATTAAGAGGTTGTAGAAGCCATGATGGTGCCGTGGTTAGAATGCACTATTGTAGGCTAATTCTGCCCACAGCCAGGAATTCGATCCTGGCACCATTCGTTTGACTCAGCCTTTCGTTCTTCCAAGGTTGGCACAATGAAGATCCAGATTGGTGGGGGCAATATGCTAACATTTGTAAACTGCTCAGAGAGTGCTGTAAAGCACTATGGTATATAAGTGTTAGTGTCAGGGTTCCAGAAAACCTTCGCCGAAAGAAAACTCCTTCTCCATCATGTCTCAAAAGTTCATTTTATTCGGAGAAGCAAACTGGCACATCCTG
>JANHFM010005320.1:0-15882 GCA_032468115.1 Grayia smithii | reverse complement strand
GAATAGAATAGAATAGAATAGAATAGAATAGAATAGAATAGAATAGAATAGAATAGAATTTTTTATTGGCCAAGTGTAATTGGACACATAAGGAATTTGTCTCCAGTGCATAAACTGGAGTGTCCATGCAAGAAATAAGTGATAAATCATGATCATAGTGTGAAATTTCTGGAATGCTTTTTGAGTTGACACATAATCATTGTAAAAAATATATTCATCATAAATCATAAGATACAAAACCTAGTGATAGTCATAGGATACTAAATAAGCAATTAACATAAATCATACTAAGATACTAAGTAAACAATATAAATTGTAAGATACAAGCAACAAAGTTATAGTTATAAGAATATAAGAAGATAGGTAATAGGAAAGATGAGAAGAATAATAGATAATAGTGTTCTATTCTTCTTCTAGATTCTTCTTCTGTAATACATTATATTATTCTTCTCATTTTTCCTATTACCTATGTTCTTATCTTCTTATAACTATAACTTTGTAGAAAACATATTATATATAATATAATGCAATGCAATGCAATGCAATGCAGCGCAATACAACGCAACGCAGTGGTGTACTATGCTGTGCTATTGTATGCTATGCTGTGCTATGCTATGTTATGTTATATTATGTTACGATGTTATGTTATGTTATGTTATGTTATGATCATAAAGTGGTGTGTTTGTAGCTTAGTGTGATATATCAACAAGGTCATCAGTAAATCATAACATACTTTTGGAAAGGAAATCATGATTTCAAATTATGACTAGTGATTGGCTCATTGATTGTTACTACCTATTAGAAATAGTCACACTATCATAAAGATTTATTCAACGGCACAGTTTATTTGCTTTATTACTGGCTTGTTTAACAAAGCATACTAAATAAACTCTAGCAAGCATGACAAGAAAGCATAGCCAACTAGTCATATTCAGAAAAAATAATTAGATTGATGTTAGATAGGTATCTAACATCACAGAATCACAGAATGTAACAGTTGGAAAGGACTTTCTTTTAGGGTTGGTTTAATGTACAAAAAGTATTACCTGTATTGGTTTCCAACTAATATTCATTCATGCATTCATGTGAGCATTTCCCACAACACTGCCTCTATCTCAGTAGACTAGGAATCATTATGAGTGAGTTCTTAGTGTAAATAAGGTAAAGGTTCCCCTTGCAAATATATGCTAGTCATTCCTGACTCTAGGGGGCAATGCTCATCTCCGTTTCAAAGCTGAAGATGCTGCGCTGTCTGAAGACCACTCCGTGGTCATGTGGCCAGCATGACTAAATGCCAAAGGCGCATGGAACACTGTTACCTTCCCACCAAAGGTGTTCCCTATTTTTCTACTTGCATTTTTTACATGCTTTCGAACTGCTAGGTTGGCAGAAACTGGGACAAGTAATGGGAGCTCACCCCGTTACGCAGCACTAGGGATTCCAACTGCTGAACTGCCGACCTTTCGATCAACAAACTCAGCGTCTTAGCCATTGAGCCACCACATCCCTTCTTCCAGTGATGAAGCACCCACAATTTCTGAAAGCATGCTGTTCCACTGGTTGATTGTTCTCACTGTTAGGAAATTTCTTCTTAGTTCTAGGTTGCTTCTCTCCTGGATTAGTTTACATCCATTTTTTTCTTGTCCTGTCCTCTGATGTTTTGGAAAATAAACTGACTCCCTCTTCTTTCTGGCAGCCCCTCAAATACTGTAATATTGCTATCATGTCACCCCTAAAAGTCCTTCTTTTCTCTAGACTAGCCAAACTCAAATCCTGCAACCATATTTCATAAGTTTTAGTCTCCGGAGCTTTAATTGTTTTAGTTGCTCTTCTCTGCACTTTTTCCAAAGTCTCAACATCTTTTTTCTAATGTGACCAAAACTGGATGCAGTATTCCAGGTACAGCCTTACTAAGGCTTTATAAAGTACTAATACTTCATGTGATTTTGATTCTGAAAGCATGTCTTTAAGAAGATAAGTAATTTCCCTAGCCAGCTAATATTGTTTCTTTGATTGACTTCCACAATCTCACAAAATAGAAACTAAACCTGCACTATCTTCTCCTGCACAGTTAATGTTAGAAGTTTTTAAGCTGTGCCATAATGACTGCTAATCTTAGAAGCTTTAAACATTTTAAAAATTTCTGCTGGATAATCTTTGAAGTCTTTTCCAACAATTATTATAATACAAAAGAATTAACTTGCATCTGCAGAACCATCATTAATATATCATTGCCTTCTCCCCATTTTTTCTGCATGCCCATTGCCCATCCTGAGCTATCCAGTTCTGGAGTCAATTTTTCACCACCTCATACCCACTTTTGGATTGCTTTTAATTGACTACTCACCAGACGGAGCTGTCCTTTGAGACCTTTGATCCTGGAACTGTATGAGTCGGCCAGGGCCTTGAGGTAGAACATGAAGACACTTGAAGAAAGGATAGAGACAGAGAAAGGGAAAAAATAATTATGATACTACTCCAGATGCTACAATCCTTAGGATTTGACATTCCTTTTCCTGTGCCCCATTCTCCAGACCTCTTTAGAAAATGCAATTCCTCACCTCAGAAGCAGAAACAAGGGCGCAGAAAAGGCGACTGAGCCCACAAATCTCAAGAAGTCTTGGGCACCAGCAGGTAACTCTGACACAGCCTGAGTGACCACATTCCACATGGTGGATTGATCATGGAACGGGCCACATGCTTTTGAAGGAGGCAGACTGTGGGGAAAATTGGGAGTGAGATGGTAGCTAGCAGGGAAGGGAATTAAAAACATATTTTATTTACTTAAATGTGATACTCTTGTTCACTCATCAAAACATAACACAATCTGATTGCTTTTGAATCAAAAGTGTTCTGGCAATAGCAATAACACTTAGACGTATATACCGCTTCACAGTGCTTTACAGCCTTCTCTAAGCATTTACAGAGTCAGTATATTGCCCCTAACAATCTGGGTTCTTACTTTACCGACCTCTGAAGGAGGGAAGGCTGAGTTAACTTTGAGCCAGTGGGAATCACACTGCTGGCAGTTGGCAGAATTAGCTTGCAATACTGCATTCTAACCACTGTGCCACTACTGCTCATTGGCTATTGGTATGTAAACTATAGCTTAAAGCTTACTCTGTGCCTACAGGCAGCCAAATTGGGTGTAAATTATAGTTAAGCAGCATTGCACTTTTAATATTCTACTTTTACAGGTGTTGGAAATCTTACACTGTGGAATATACAGCTTCCATAAGATGTCAAAGTAAAAATCAACAAAAAATATTTAATGGAGTTTGCTCCCTGTTAAGGTTATAGGGCACCCAAATACTTACACAAAGATGCTATATAGGGCTGGAACACAGGATATTGTGAGTCCCAGGAGCAGAATTAAAAGGAAAAATGAGTTGGAGCTTGAAGCACGAAACGTGCGTTCAGCTGGACGGCAGTTGGCATAAAGGGTGAGCTAGAAGAATGGAGAGGGGAAAATCAATCAAAACTATAGAGCAGCGTTTCTCAAACTCGTCAACTTTACAATGCATGGACTTCACCTTCTCCGTGCTGGGGAATTCTGGGAGTTAAAGTTCATACATCTTAAAGTTGCTGAGGTTGGGAAACATTGCTGTAGACTCTTGGATCGTGTCCATTTTTTGTCGAAAATGTTCCCAATTTCTTAGAAGCACCCATTGTCTTTTTATTCACTACTTCAATAATATTGAGGCCAGATAAAAATTACTTAATTGATATTTTTTAGAAAGGTATGCTCAAAAGAGTGTACACTTAAAAAAAGTTTAATTCTTGCAAAATTGCAAGGTCATTATTTCAAGGTTTTTTTTAAATTGTTCTTGTTGTTGTTTTCCTTTTAAGCCATTTTTTTAAAGTGCCCATGAGATAGATCGTTAGAGCGAAGGTGCTCCGTCTTGGTATTCTGTTATTTTTGGCTTGTTTTTTATTATTTTTGGACGTTGGTCTATGCCAGTGTTTTTCAACCTTGTCAGCTTGAAGATGTGTGAACCTCAACTCCCAGAATTGAAGATGGGGGCATAGGATGAAGGCAGGGAAGGGAGAGGTATATTCAGACTTACTAAATTGACACCAGCCCTTCATGGTAGATGAGGCAAGGATGCCAAGATTATGAATGCTAATTCTACTTTTATTATAAGGTTACTTTAACAGAATCTGTATAAGAATACTGTATAAGAATATAAGAATCTGTATAAGAATACTGTGACAGAATCAAGTAGAAAAATAGGGACCACCTTTGGTGGGAAGATAACAGCGTTCTGTGCACCTTTGGCATTTAGTCATGCCGGCCACATGACTACAGAATTATCATCAGACAGCGCTGGCTCTTTGGCTTTAAAATGGAGATGAGCACCGCCCCCTAGAGTCGGGAACGACTAGCACATATGTGCAAGGAGAACCTTTACCTTTCAACAGAATCTTGCATGTCTGAATGTGCCTCTTCTCTCCCTGCCTTTATCCTAAGAATTAGGGAACGACAAGTTTCCATCTGACCCAGACTCAGATATCTCTTATCTGACTATAGTCTTGGCTATGACTGCTCCTGTTCCTCAAGGTTTTTCTCACAGCCCATTCCAATATTTTTCAGATTTCAATCCCTCAATCCCATCAACTCTTGTCCCAGATCCCTGTCCACATACGAAGGTTTCCTCGAAGACAGAAAACAATCACTATTCTGGATTTTCTCCCAGCAATCAATCAAGACCTGAAATTCCACTGCCCCTTCTCTCCTCCACCTTGTAATTACACTTTGGAGCTGTTGTTGAATCACCTTTTTCATGTAGAAGACAACAATATATTTGATGGTGTTGAGCACTGGCAGAAGAGGGCAAAAAAGGGCTCCGGTCCAGCACAAGGTCTGCCCATATACCAGGTTCAAAATGTTGTCAGGAACCATGAACTCCTGTTCTCCCCACCATTTGAGCAAGAGGCAGGACGGCCAGTAAGTCACCAGCATCCTAGAAAGGGAGAGAAGGTGTGGATTTTGCTGGTAACCCCTGACTTTCATGTGAAGTCCCAACTTAGGCACATGTTGTTCCAGCCATTCACTTATTCCTTTGTACAGGTAGCCCTCAATTTACAACCTACCTGGAACAAAGGAGTTATGACCCAGTTTTGATGGTCGCTCCCCACCCATAAGTCACATGACCACACTTTAGGCACTCAGCGATACGGTGGCATTTACGGCTGTTTGCAGTGTCCGATGCTTGGATTAAGAAAAGTAACCAAACTATGAGTAATTTTTTAATTTTGACCATAATGGAGTCTCCCTGTTACAGTCACAAGTCATGAAGGTCGTAAAGTAGTCACTTGTGATTAACCCAATTTTATTGCCTTTCTTTGTTGAGATCATTAAGCGAAGGTTGCAGTCATGGGGTTTTCGGTTGAAAAGCAAATGTAGATTTTTGGCAAGTAAGTCATAAAACGTAGCCACAGGACACAGGACACTGCAATCAGCCTTAAATACAGGCTGGTTGCCAAGCACCCAAAATGAGTCATGTGACTGCTGGGCAGGGTTTCCAGTTGTTGGGATTTCAGAATCGGTTCATAAATATCCCTCCAGAGGTCTTTGGTAACTTCGAACAGCTACCAAATAACCAGTTGCATGTTGAGGACTACCTATAATCATCCCCTCCACCATCAATAGACATGAGAAAACTTAAGACTTACTTTCTGGGAAACTCCACCAACAATATCACAAGCAGTGTGATCACCAAGTCAAAGATCATCAGCTTGTACATTTCCTGCCCCACCGAAGTCTCCCAGCACTGGAGGGAGACATAAGTTTTTTTCAGTTTCTTCCTATACCAAATTGCCCATAAAACTTGGCATTTCTCACCTGCCTGTATTCTAGAGAGCTATAACTCTTTCAAATAACCCAGGAATTAATTTCAAATTTAAATTTTAGTTCTTGTTAGGAGAATGAAGGAATTTGAGTTACATCTGTTCATTCGTTTTGGGATTAGGTTAGGATTACGATTAATTTATGGGGCAGGTTTAGAGTTAGAGTTAGGGTTAAGATTAGAATTGTTTGGGCTGGACTTTGTGTTATGTAAAATAATCTAAATCCAGAAGCCACTGAAATCAATGGGGCTCAAGTTAGTTATACCTAAATATATTTAAATGTGTAATTTAGCTTAATTACAATAGTTGCTTTATAAATATGTCTAAATCTGGCTTCAAGCATGCAACTGCTGTGTTTCATTTTCTAAATTTTAGGAAATTGAACTTTTTGTGATCCCTCCGCATAGATAATCTTTCCAATCTTTTTTCCCACATGAAATCTTTTGAGGAAAATGTTAAATACTAGCAGCACATTTTGTTTTGACTGGGAATTCTAAAAGATTCTACCTCCCACATAAAACCGCTGTTTCCCTTACCGGGTGAAGACTATTATTATAACCACAGTTGCTGCAGTTGGAGTTCTGCGGGTCCCCATTACAGGTGATCTGCCCCCAGAGTGTAACAAGGACCACAATTAGGCTAGCAAAACGCAGGACAACATTTCTGTCAAAAGAGATACACATGTCAGGTTGCCTAATAGCCAAGATAGAAGGGAGAAGAAAATCACATGAGCAGCTCTTGGTCTCTTTAAGAGCAGCTGGATCTGTAGATATCCACAAAGAATATGCTGTTGGAGATAGATATGAAAATAGACATGGTTTAATATTTGCACCTCAACCTGCGTCAAAAGGTACAAATTAGATGAACCAAAGGCAGATGTCAACAATACACATCATATCTCTGGACCCAGTTCTCAGACTCTCCACAATGTGCAAAGTGGAAAATATTGATTATATATACTCTCTAATTCCTAAAGTTCAGAGTCCTTCAAAGCAACAGGATGCAAAGTAGATCACATTACTCTAAAAAGCAACTGTTCACACTATCTGTAAATAATAAATAAATAGAACATAAAAGAATAACACTGTTACTACAACAACGGACTTCCAGTGCCCCATAGTGCTAGATTCCAGGCTTCCAGACAGGGACTGCAGAGCAACCTTAGTAACCACAGAAGAACTAGGACTACCATATATTTAATCTAGTCCAGTCTATTATAACCAGCACACCTCAAAATACTGCTTAAACACCAGATGCCCTTGACTCAACAACTATACTGGTGAGGGATGCTTAGATTCGTGTTCATTACTACCTAGAAAACTATTAGTCCTTCACCTCGAGCTAAGGGGAATTACCGGTAATAATGGCACTATGAAAAATAATTCCATTCTGGAACTTCTTAGAATATGATGGATCTGTCTAATCCTGCCTCTCACTCTAAACAAAGTGCCACCTCTGTGTTGGTGAGAAAAAAGTTTGTTCCTGTGCATATCTTGGCTAAACATGAAGTCGGTTTAAGAAATCTCTTTCCAGATTTCAGCATCTTCTTTCCTTTTGGCTCCTGATTACTGGAATTCCCTGTTTCTTTATCCCACCCATTTTTGCTATGAAAGGAAGCATCAATAGCTTTTCTTTCTCTGGGCAGTGGACAGTGGCCTCATTAAAAATGAAGAGGAAGCACCAGAATCTTAATTTCCCACCCTCTATAGCAGGGGTCTCCAAACTTGGCAACTTTAAGACTTGTGGAGTTCAATTCTGGGATTTGAAGTCCACAAGTCTTAAAGCCGTTATGTTTGGAGACCCTTGCTCTATAGCAAATATACCCAGATTTTTTTTTGTACCTCAGAAGTGTGATTTTGATTTGAAAACTGAGTGGGTATTTCTCGAGCGGCACAAGGAACTGAAAGATCATCGGGACGAGGAGGTTGGCGGCCGTGATGACAGCGGAGGGAAGATAAGCCACCAGCAATTCCAGCAAGAACTGACTTTTGTCAGGAGAGTCTGTCTGTATCAAAAGACAGAGGAATTTGTTTGGGCATGAATGTTATAGAAAGAAAAAATACGATTGAATAGGAGCTTTCTTTGCAAATAAGGCCTATGAGATAGCGAACTGGCTTCTTACAGGTAGTTTGTCTGTTTAGGGACCATTTGAAATTACAACACTGAATGAAAGTGACTTATGACCAGCCATTGCACTACACCACTGAAGCATCCCTGTGGTCACATGATCAAAATTTGGGCACTTGGCAACTGGCATGTATTAATGATTGCAGCTTCCGGGAGTCATGTGATCATCATTTGTGACCTTCCCAGCAGGCTTCTAACAAGCAATGTTTTGAGGGAAGCCAAAGTTGCTTAACGACCCCATAATTGACTTAACAATTGCCATCACACAGCAGCACTCGAGTTTCAAACATGGGCATGCAGATCATCAACCCAGCATTCTAACCATATAAACCGCTGCGCTCCTTTACTTTAATTTGTAAGGCCCTGCTTGACAAAACTTCCATGCAAGGAAGAGATGGAAGGGGAAGGGAGGTCCGGAGGATTTAGTTTTGGAATTACCTAGGAAGTGCCAGCATGCTTGTTGAATAAAGGGGTTTAAACTTTGAACGTGAGTTGGATTTTTTTCCCTCAATGAAGAAAAAAAATGCTGGGGACCTAACACTGGCAAAGTCATAAGTCCTTGGTCCATAAGAGCTCTGCTTGGATTTTCAGCACCACAATTGCTGGCCAAACCTGGCAGAACTACTTTTGTGATTACCTAAATGCCTCCACCACGATATGGGGGACTGGTTACAAAGGGGTGAGGCCTTAAGTATTGGGGGAAGCACCGCCTCTTGAGGGTTAGCTGAGGGCCCACATACTTACTTTTCCCATCGTCTGGGAATAGCTCACGGCCAGGTAGATACAGTAAAAGGAAACTCCCAAAAGCACTAAAACCAAGATATTGATCAGACTTCGCAGGACATAAAGGCCAATTCGCTGTGATGTGGTCAATTCTGCCTGGTGCTTGCGGAAACTGGCTTCTTCCAAGTCCATCTGGAAGGGGGGAGGAAGAGATGAGAACCATCTGAAGCAGCTCAGAACAAAGGACAATCAAAGCAGCTTTAAAAGATAATCTTGAAAGATTAAACACATACAGAACACATCCAGCAGCATACACCCAGATAAGCAAGGATTGACACCAGACAACAATCAAGCAGAAAACAATACCCTCTCAAGGAACTACCAAGGAAAAAACAATAACCTCAGCAAAACTGGCAGGGCATGCTATTGTATATAAAAAAGGAGCAAACTCCATACTCATTCACACTGATGATATTACCTAGTTGGGTAATGAAAGGTCTTCAAGCAAACAACCAAGCTTAGCACCAAGGACTCCACAAAATTAGCTTTGCCCAAACCCTCATTTGCACAGAGCCATTTCTATGAACATATGCTGCTTTGTGACCTTGGCAATGGTTGTTTTTAAAGGAATGTGGGAACCCAGTCAACTGTAGTTTTCTCAACAACCTAAAAACTCTCATTTTTTTAAATAGTGTCTTAACTGTATTATCCTATAATAGTATAGCAACCATATGATAAATTAAAATTCAGTTAGCAATGCTCTAGCTTATCCCTTTACACTTTTTTGACAAATCATAGATCCATCACCCTTGAAAAATAACAAAACAAAATGAAAAAGATCCTTCCTGCCATGCAAATCGTAAAGTTGCATCTCTTTGGAGATGAGGGTGTGGGGAGGAACAGTTGCATTAATTGTTGAAAATAATCCAAAAGATTGTTTCCCCATATCCAGTTGTAGAACTGGGGACAATGCTACATCCTTTGAATTTCTCACTCCTGCAGTTTCTTAGAGCCATAGAAGTTGGGTTTGAGAGAGGAATTTGGGCTACAGGTAGTCCTTGACTTAAGGCCACAATTGAGCACCTTTTCTGCCATAGTTGTTAAGTGAATCATGCATTTGTTAAGTGAATCTAGCTTCCCCCATTTACTTTATTTGTCAGAAGCCAGTAGGGAGGATTACAAATGGTGATCACATGATCCAGGATAATGCAACTGTCATAAATACATACCAAATTTTGATCATGTGACCATGGGGATTCTGGGAATGCATGGGGATGCTGTGATAGTCGTAAATGTGAAAAACAGTCATAAATCACTTTTTAAAGTGCCATTTTAACTTCAAACACTCACTAAACGAATGATTGTAAGTTGGGGACTACCTGTATCTAATTACCTTTTCCTGACAAGCTTATAGCAACAGAGAGGAGTGAAAGAACATTTTGTTGCAGAGGTTGAAAAGACAGCCTTTCTTAGGCTATGAATAAATGTTTGGAAAAATAATTCCCACTAGAATTTGGGTCTAAGAAAAAAAAAATTCTATTGGAAGCCTCATAGCTCAGGATAAATGGCAGCAGTCCTTCTTCTTCCTTCCTGTGGGGAAATGGTCAGCCCATCCCTTCTGGAACATGGCACATTAAAAAGGCTGCTTCACATGCCATCAGACGTCTGGTTTTAGCATCTGTTCTTACCCGTAGCTCGTAGCGGATGCTTTTGTGCTTTAACTGCACCATGTTATCTTGCATCAGGCTGAAATCCCAGCCAGCAAAGACTTTGTTGCTGTAGGATGCAAGGGATGTGTCTTCGCTAACCAGGCTTTGTTTGAGACATAGGACTGACCTGAGAACGGATGGAAGACAAGAAATATTCAAACAGGAGGTTCTTGACAGGTGGATCCATTTGGAAGGCTGCTTATTGGGGGCGGGGGGAACAGTTCTTCGATGAATGGAATCCACTAATATAGAGGCATAAGGGGTAGAGAGATAAGGCCACAGCCTGTTGATCATATTAGAACAATTCTCATAATTAGGTTTATTCTATATCTCAACCTACAACTGGGAGATGTTTTCCTTTCTGGTATCTGACAATCCCAAAGCTGCCCCCTTTGAGATTAGGGAAGTAGGGAAGATACTTTGCTCCGTTTTATTATTTTATTCCTGCCTTTGGCTTCTGAGGGAAGACAAATGAAGTGACCTGAGGTAGTCCTTGACTTACAACCACTTGTTCAGTTTGAAGTTATAGTGGCACTGAAACAAGTGATTTAAGACCATTTTTCACATGACCGGTGGAGCATCCACATGGTCTTGAGATCAAAATTTGGACGCTTGGCAACCGGTTCATATTTATGATGGTTGCAATATCCCAGGTCATGTGATCCCTTTTTGCAAACTTCTGACAAGCAAAGTCAATGGGGAAGGCAGATTTGCTTAACAACCATGTTACCAAATTAACTGCAGTGATTCACTGAGCAACTGTGGCAAGAAAGGTTATAAAATTGGGCAAAACACACTTAAGTCTTGCTTATAACAAACATTTTGGGCTTAGTTATGGTCACAAGTTGAAGACTACCTATAATAATTTGAGATCCCTTAGCTATAAGTATGTATGCTTACATCATCTGTTGCTTATGTGTTATTCTCTCTAACCTTTCTGAGATGTATAAATCCCTTTGTCAATATTTTTTCATTTGTTTTTCTCCCACCTTTATTATTTATACAAATAATTCAAGGTGGCAAACATGCCCAACACACATTCCTCCTTCTATTTTTCCCACAACAACAACCCTGTGAGGTGGGCTGGGCTGAGAGAGAGTGACTGATGCAAATCATCCATCTGACTTTTATGGCTGAGCTGGGACTTCAACTCATGATTTCCCACTTTGTAACCTGGAGCCTTAATCATTAGACTAACATGGCTCTCATTCTTGTGAGGGAGTCCCTCCAATATATGTTTGTTTAATTAATACTGTACAGGTAGTCCTTACAATAGTTCATTTAATGACTATTCAAAGTTACAATGGCACTGAAGAAAGTGACTTACGGCCATTTTTCTCAGTTATGACCTTTGCAGCATCCTCAGGATCATGGGATCAAAATTCAGATGCTTGAAAACTGGTTCATATTTATGACCGTTGTTGTGTCCCAAGATCATGCAATCACCTTTTGCAAACTCCTCACAAGCAAACTCAATGGGAAAGCCAGATTCACTTAACAGCCAGATTACTAACTCTGGTGATTCACGTCACAACTATGGCAAGAAAGGTTGTAAAATGAGGCAAAACTCACTTAACAAACTTCTCACTTAACAACAAAAATTTTTGGGCTCAGTTGTGGTCGTAAGTTGAAGACTGTGTGTACTGTTGCTCACTTTGGATCTTGTGTTTTGATTCCATATTATAGAGACTGCAGCAATACTTACCTCCGAACAATCCAGGCCAGGCAGAACAGCAGGTAGAAGAGCGTTGTGAGGAGATAAGCAAGAGGAATGTCATAGGCAAAATTGACAAAGCTGACAGCCATATTTGGATAATAGCCATAGAACAGGTAAGTTTGTTCTATGAATCCCTGGAGGGAAATAAACATTCACATCACAAATGCTGGTCTCTGTAACTACTTCCCAAGGTATTGGGAATATATCCTTGGGGATATAATTTCTTACCTTGCCCGACAGAAGATCCATAATATAGGAAAAGTAGCTGACCAAGCCTTGAGGGATGGGATTGTATTTTTGACATAGTGGATTCACTGGAAGGAATTAGGGAGCAAGAATTAGCTTTCCAACATGGATGGGGCTCAAGGGCTGCATGCAGGCTTCTGATTTTTGCAAGGGTGGGTCGTAGTCCTTCTCAGAAAAAAATAAAAAATGGACAAAATACCAGATGCTCTTAGCACCATTTCTGGGGAAAAAATGGATCTACCTTGCTACATTCAGTGGGCAATGCATGATCTTGGTTGCTGAAATAGCTTTTTCCAAACCACTCTTGTAAATTCTCCTTCACAGTACATTTGCAGCTAGTCTTCTAACAAGCCTTTTAGTCATGTCATTTAGGTAATTTAGTCTTTGACCTTAATGGTTTTATGGTAATTACTCCTTTAGATGGCAGTGCACTTCATTTCCTATTTCAAATCCTCTTACAACTTCATCCCAGCTCTTTGAAAAGCAGGGGGTAATTATCCAATTTGTTTCAAAAGGTAGTAACTAATGCTTGATTGATTGATTGATTGATTGATTGATTGATTGAAGGGTAGATGTTTTAAACATTTGTGTGCTGCTCCTCAAAATTGAGTTTATTTACTTCCAAATGTGGTAAATCTACATTTCTGATTACTTATACAAGAGCACCCTGTGTATCTGCTCTATAAGTGTTCCCTGCCAGCATCACAAACATATTTTATTGACAAGAGCCCAAATGGCAATGATTCTCCCTCCTTGAAATACAGTGTAATTAAAGCTATGCCTTATATACTGATCATCCTTTCACAGCAAGTATATGTTGAGCAGTGTTGGGCTTTAGAGTTTAGTGACCTTGATCTTAACAACAGATTTCTGATATTTTGCCAGCAACTGTGGATGGCATTTTTAAAGGCAAGGTGATCTGTTACACCTGTTGAATTATTACCTCCACCTCAAGGCATAATAAAACCATAGGATTGGAAAATACCTTGAATAACTTCTAATCCAACCCAAAGCAGGAATCCTCAGATCATCCCAGCCAAATGGGTGTTTAACCTTTGTTTGAAAACATCCAGTGATGGACTCCAAGAGATAGGCTGTTACACTGCTTAATAACTGTCACAGTTAGAAAATTCCACCATATTTCAAGTTTGTGTTACTCTCTGTAAAACTTCCATCCATTAGTTCTTGGACTAGCTTCAGGTATTACATAGCATAAATCTATACTTTCTTCCCTATGATAGCACTTCAAGTGCTGGAAGATTTTACGTGTCTTATCTTAACTATCTTTATGTAGACCAATCTTATTCAATTCTTTTAGAAGTTCGTCTGAGAATGCAATCTCCAAGATTCTCATTATTTTTGTTACTTTACTGTGCCTTTTCAGCACTGTGAGCTGCATCAATAGAGGCATAATTTTTGAGATTATGGGAAGTGATTCATCCATTCAATGCTGCACTGTTTCTACCACATTTGGAATACTGACCAATGCAGCATAAAGTGGAACTATCACATCCCATAATTTTTGGCATCTGCTCGCTCATGTTTAATCTGTGGTCTAGGACACCCAGATGCATACAACTTATCCTATACCTGTACATCTGATTTTTTCTTACCTAAATGCAGGGCCTATAATTCTTGCCACCAAACTAAATTTTAGTCTTGATGCTCAAGACTCTTTTGAAGCTCGAGTGCATCTCCTTAGGGGGAACCAATCCTGCCTCAGCTTTGTGCTGAATATCCTTTCTACCCTTTGACTATGTCATTTTAAAAAAAATGTTGAAGAGCAGTGGGCCTAGTATGGGGCATTGATATTGTATTTTTTCAGGGTGAGCCATCCAAAGCCATTCTTGATTGCATTGGCATAGGAATAAATCAAATACATTTTATATTGATTGTTCAGAACACATGGTCTGGAACACACATGCCATGGGTCATTCACTCACCCAAACTACTATTCGTTTGACTTGAGTTGTAGAGTTGTAGAGCTTCAAAGGCAGCATTTGGAGCAATCACAAATCCTACCACCAGCAAGGAAGCCACAAAATTCATCAGGATCAAGAAACACAAGAAGTTGAAATAGGATTGGATCCCTGTTCCAAAATGGCCTTTGGGAACAGAATACACATAGTCACAAGGCAAGTTCAAACTCCTAAGCTATTGTTCTCCCCAAAATAGTCCTTAAGAGTCTTGCCTGTACCTTCGATGTGGTGCAATGTGCCTCGCCACAACCTAGCTGAGGAGATGGTTGTGCTTGCCTGACTCTGGAGATGGCGCAGCATTTTCAACTTCTCTATGCGCCAAAGCTGCCAACCGCTGAGCTGCTTGACTGCCTGCTTCTGTAGCATTCTTAAAGCAAAGGATGGTTAAATGAGAAACTAACATAACTGCAATTAAACATTAATTATAGTGTGTAGCATTACTTTCCTCTTTCCCCCCCCCCCAATTATGTCCAATCCCTCAAGTTTTATAAAACTTTTCATCAACATGGAAAAATCTAATCCATGCTTAAGAGAAATATTCGAAGTAGGGCTCCTAATTGCTTTGATCAAGATATTATTCAATAGGGATGTGTTTCACTTAGAAACATCAGTGCCTTCCCACATCACCATCAGCTAGGACTATATCATTGGATCTCTTCACAAATATCATTGGATCTCTTCACAAATGTTCTGGATTCCCAGCTGTCTTTGTTCTGTTCCGCAAGAGTCTTCCGAAAAGATGGGAGTCCAATTAAGGATGCTTCTCTTGAGAGGGCGCCCTTCAGTAGCAATTCCCATAATTAGCATTCACTGTGCTCTCTGAGGACACAGAGCTGGGAATGTCATTTTAATTACACACTTTTCAATGTTCTCCTTCTCAAGAGTCTCTCAGCAAGAATCAAGAGCTTTGGTACCTGAGCTTGCGTTTCTCCTCCAGGCAGAGAGGCATCTCCTTCAGAAGCCGGCTGTCTTCTCTGTCTTCTGGCAACACTTCTGGGACCAATCCATGGGGGTCCTCTATGGGCACCGATGCCCCCTCCCAAGCCGTTTCCCAAGCTGCTGCTTTTTTACCACGAAAATGTAGTGTCTGATTGCTTGGTAGCTGGAGAAAGAGAGATGGGGAGACTTGATGGTCCCCATCAAATCCTGCCAACAGAGTCAGAAATAAGACATTAGTACAGAGCAAGTCATCCTGAGCAGTCCATATGCATTCAAAGAGCTGAATATATAAACTACAATTATTTGTTCAAATTTAGGTTAATTAAGCATGCAGCAGAATCAACATTTATCTTTATGATTAATACAGGGCATTCTCCAGGTGAGGCACCTTTCAATTATTATATGCAGTGTTTCTCAACCTTGGCAATATTAAGATGTGTGGACTACAACTCCCAGAATTCCCCAACCAGCTATAGTTGATATGATTGAGAAAACCTATTTATTTATTTATTTATTTTAATTCTGATTTTAATTTTATTTTTATTGATTTTAAATTGTATATTGTATTTTTTAACTTCTGTGAGCTGCCCCG
>JANHFM010005318.1:15475-27362 GCA_032468115.1 Grayia smithii | reverse complement strand
ATACATTCGTCATGAATCATAAGGTACAACACTTAATGATAGTCATAGGGAACAAATAAGCAATCAAATCATATTAGAAAACAGGCAATGTAAATCTTAAGGATACCAGCAACAAGGTTACAGTCATACAGTCATACAGTCCTAAGTGGGAGGAGATGGGTGATAGGAACAGTGAGAAGATTAATAGTTATGCAGACTTAGTTACCAGGTTGACAGCGATGAGGGAATTATTTGTTTAGCAGAGTGATGGCGTTCGGGAAAAAAACGTTCTTGTGTCTAGTTGTTCTGGATTGCAGTGCTCTATAGAGTCATTTTGAGCTTAGGAGTTGAAACAGTTTCTGTCCAGGATGCGAGGGGTCTGTAGATATTTTCAGTCCCTCTTTTTGACAGGGCACATGTGTCCTGAAGGCAGGACAAGAAATAATGGATGGAAACTAATCAAGGAAACTAATCAACCTAGAACTAAAAGAGAAATTTCCTGATGGATAGAACAATTAATCAGTGGAATGGATTGCCTCCAGAAGTTGTGGGTGTTTCAACACTGGAGGTGTTCAAGAAGAGATTGGACAACCGTTTGACTGAGATAGTACAGGGTCCCTTCCAACTCTGTTATTCTGTTATTCTCTTAATCTATGCTTCAATAATTCAGATGAATAGTACTTAGATGACATTAGGGTTTAGATTCCTAGCACTGGTTAATTTTAGGCCAGTGGAGCCAACTTGGTTCACACATTGTATTAAGACTCTTTTATTGCTTCATTTATTAAATGTAAATGCCTCCCATCTCACCGGTAAAGGAGCTTTAGCTGACTTGCAAAATGCTAAACTGTGCTTGTTGAATACATTGCCGTATGCCTGTGATGGCGAACCTATGGCACGCATGACCAAAGTGTCACATGAAGCCATGTCCCCTGGCACGCATGACGTCGCCCGTTCCTCTGCTGGGTTTCTGATGCGCATGTGCACGGGACGATCAGCGGGCCTTTTTGCATGTGGCAGTGTTGGAAACTAGAAGAGCTGGTTTTCCGTTTTCCTGCGTGAGCATGCGCGCCGGGCAGCTGATTGTCGTGTGCTCATGCCAGGGGTGGGTTCTACTCACCTTCGCTACCGGTTCTCTTTGTGCACGCGCGTGCTTGCTTCGCTGGCGCGCGTGCGTAAACTGCGCTACCGCGCATGCGCAGAAAATTTAATTTCCCAAAAATCGCCGAAAAAGCGCTCTGCGCATGCGCAGAGACCTAATTTCACCAATTTTTTGAAAAAAAGGTGAGTTCGGACGCGCGGGTGGGCCCGGGTCCGGGACGCTGCGAACCGGTTCGGTGACGTCACAGCGTCACCGCTACCTACTCGCACGAACCGGACCGGACCGGGGGCAACCCACCACTGATTGATACCTACACCAACATTTTAAACGGACTCATCCTTTCACGAGTCACTGGTGAAGTCTAGACATATGGAGAAAGGTCATGTTTTCACAAATGTGGCTCTCTGATACCAAGTGAATATATTTGTACTGATTATTGAAAGTGCCAGAACTGATGACACCAAAGATGTACTGCCGTTTTTCAAGACTTGCATTCAAATAACTTTTCAAATAACAATAACTATTCAAATAACAATGCATATTGCTTTGGCAATAGTGTAGAGAATGCTTCATTATCTATCAAGGTTACAGGACTGAGCCACAAACGGCAGAGACCAGATTGTTGTTGTATAGCACTTGTAAAATGCTGTTTTGGATCTTTCTGTAGACACTGAATTCCCAACATGCAGAAAGAAGACAGCAAGATGCTAGATCAGGGGTCCCCAATCTCCAGTCCACAGCCAGTCCACAGCTGGTACTGATCTGCAGCCTGTTGGAAACTGTGTCACACAAGTGGTGCGCAAGCACACGAAACTCCGTTTGGGCAAGCAGCGGCTGGATGCATGAAACCATCACCTCTCCTCCCCTGGTGCTACCAGCTCCGCAGAGCCAGAAAGGTTGGGAACCGCTGTACTAGATGAGTACATCATGGCAGATCAAGTTGCCATAATACAGGGTTCAGCAACCCGCAGCTCTGAAGCCACATGTGGCTCTTTCATCCCTCTGCTGCGGCTCCCTGTTGCTGATTGGCTCCACAATTAATAAGCCTTTCGGTTAGGACAGATAGAGGAAAAAGGATGCTGCCCTAGGAGGAGACTCTATGGTAGAGGAACAGGACTTCCGGTCGGCTCCAGAATTGAACAGGTGCTTCCGGTTAGGATCTTTCTGGCTCTTTGAGTGTTTAAGGTTGCCGACCCCTGCCATAATACAACAGATGAAATACAGATGTTCAGTACCAATCATACCTTGCTACATGCTAGTAAAACATCCTTTAGCTTAGGAGAAGGAGAAGCTCTCCTGAGAGCCTCCAGGATGATACTTGTAGTCCCACCCAGGGGTGAAATCCTCTGAAGTCTGCTATCGGTTCTGTGAGTCTGCTACCGAGTGTGTGCTTTGCGCACACATGCACACATGGGGTGCATCTGCGCAGCGCTAAAAATGGAACATTTTGAAGCCTTCCGAGTTTGCAAAGGTAAGAACAGCGAGAGGGGGGGGGAGTCCACTGTGCCGCGCAATTTCGATTAGCTAGAAAGCAGAAAATCCGATGTTTCTAGCTAATATAAATTACGTGTCACAGCTGATCATCGTCCAGTTGGTCGTCGGAAATACCAGTTTGCCTGAACCAGTACCATTTTTTACTACCGGTTCTCCAGAACCGGTCCAAACCGGTAGCATTTCACCCCTGGTCCCACCCCACTGTCACCTTGCTTGTGACCCTGTTCACAACCATAGCAGTTAACTTTGAGAACAGAGATCCTCTGTTATTCTTCCACATTCCTTGCATGGACAAAGGGTTGCCTAGAGGAGATTACAGCATCAAGTCAGGTGGGGCTTAAAGTACGGCCTTCTTCGTCCTTACATCGCCTCCATATAAACAGCTACCAAAGAATTAGTCTTGATGCTGCTTCCACTCCAAATGCTCTTTGTGTCTTCTTCAAGCACCACTACATGCCAAACTCCTGAAATGAATTCAGTATCATCCCTGGTTCAATATCTTTGTGACCTGTGCCTATTCTCTCTCATATATATTTTATAAGGGTAGGCTGACTTATTACCTCCTTTGACTCAGAACTCCTTATAATTAGTTTGCTGGTTTCTATAGCAACCGATACCAGCTCTGTTTCAGCAAGAAACAGCAACAGTCATATTTTAAAGTAGTACCATCACAGCACTGCAGCTCTCTGGCAGGGTGAGAGTAGGATACTGGGATGAGAGGCTTGTCTTTCCTTCTTGTGCTAATCACTAAACAACCCTGAAACTAATCATGGGGTGGCATTAGCAAAAGAGCATTTAGGCTCAAAAGGGGGGGGGATCTTTATTATTCTACTAATGACTGCTTCTTCTGTGCTATTAGAGGAAACAGCACATTACGATGCAACAACAAGCCAAGTAAAAAGAACAGGGAACCTATAAAACAGGGCTCTCATGGTATGACTCAAATTTATCAGCAAGTCACTGTGGCTAGAAGTCACCTAGAAAAGAGATGAGAAACCACAACAGGCTTTGTTAGGAAGTGTGGGACTGTAAGCGATGCAGAGCCATCCAATGCAAGATCACACAAGCCTCATTCACAGGCTGGAGAGACCTGTAAACTCTAGACATGGAAGGGAGGGGAGGAAACAAACATGGCAACTTTCTTCTCTCATCATTGTTGACATCATTTTGCTCCGGGGTGAAATCCAGTAGGTTCTGGAGAACCGGTAGCAGAAATTTTGAGTAGTTCGGAGAACTGGCAAATGCCATTTCTGGATGGCCCCAGAGTGGGGAGGGAATGGAGATTTTGCAGTATCCTTCCCCTGCCACGTTCACCAAGCCACGCCCACCAAGCCATGCCATGCTCAACAAGCCACGCCATGCCCAACAAGCCACGCCCTCAGAACCGGTAGTAAAAAAAATTGGATGTCACCACTGTTTTGCTCTATAGATAAGCATTACTATCAGCTGAAGAGGACTTTCACTCCATTGAGATTCTCCATGGATTGACTGTTGTCAATTCTCAGAAATCATTTCCCATGTACCAGTAGTTGGCATTCTAATTTTTCAGATTTCCCTTTTTTTGACAGACATCCATTTGACTGCATCATAGTATTCATGACATCAACAGGGGAGTATAACTAATGTACAACCCTGTTCCTCGTCCCTGATTGAGCAATATTATAATTACTTTCTCTAGTCTCTCTCGTTTCTTAAAAAATTCCTTACCCCTAGAAGTGACAATCATGATTAAATTTGCCATGGAAGTCTTCACAGATAATTGGCAATTACTGCAGATAACGTTTTAAATAATCAGGAACAGAAACGAAAAAGGAGTTTTAGATCATTTAGCCCAAACCCCAATATAGGAAATCCAGATTATGCCTAATATGATGCTTTTTGCATCCTGTAACTCAGTCCATTGAACCACCCTTACTTTAAAAAGTAACACAACACCCACTCTTTTTATACTTACTCTGCTTTGTCACACACACTGCTTAAATGCCTCATTCCCACAGCATACAGCTTTTATATTTCTCTTGATTTACCAACTCTCAATTCTTTTTTCCATATGCTCTCTGCTTCTTCCAGTGCAAAGAAATATTGTCTCATGTAGCTATCTTTATTTATTCTGACACAACTCCTCACAACAGGCACAAACCAACTTGCTATCTCCATATAAGCATTTGCACACCTTAAAATGTCCCCTTCCATTTCCAAATTCACTACTTGCTCTGGTTTTTCACTGTTGATATATAGTTTGTAATTAGTTCACTTTGTTTTCCCTTTCAAACAAAACTAACTTGGTCTTTAATACATTAATATTCATTAATGTAATTATATCCTCATTGCACTCTATCTAATATTCACTGTAATCTCACAATTACCGTAAATCATTCAGGTTCACGGCTATCGATGGTATTGTCTTAATACAAAAACACATACATATTTACTTCCCTAGTCAGTTCATCTCAATCACCTCCATCACCACATTTACTCACAAAAAGAATGGGAAATCAATAATTTTAAAGACCTTCAATATAAGGCGACAGTAGAGGTTCATTCCAATTTACACTATTGCTTCAACAGCCCAACCCAAACTGAATAATAAAATCAAAAACTTTCATTCAACATTTCATATGTTAAGGAATTTGTTAAATTCTATATACTGTAATGGAATTACGTGGTCTCTAGTTTACAATGGTTGTTCAAGCCAATCCTGAATTGGCTAGAGCAGGGCTGTCAAACTCAATTTGAGGGCCGTATCAGGGGGCCAGGATGAGCATGGCCAAGGTGGGCCAGTGTGG
The DNA here is from genome assembly GCA_032468115.1 of Grayia smithii. Lineage (NCBI taxonomy): Eukaryota > Metazoa > Chordata > Lepidosauria > Squamata > Grayiidae > Grayia > Grayia smithii. The sequence continues at coordinate 22,001 of JANHFM010005318.1, read as the reverse complement.
GCATGGCCAGCTTGATGTCACTGGTGTCAGGGGCGCCTGTGGTGGCCTGAGCATTTTGCCAGTGAAAACGAGCTCCTGATCTCCATTTTCGGCTGCAACAGCCTCTTGCAACCCTCTGCTGGTGAAAATGGAGCTCCATTTTCACTGGCAGAGGCACCGCAAGCCAGTCCTTTGCTGTTTCCAGGGCGGCCCCATGGGCCAGATCTAAGTACCCCGCGGGCCTTGAGTTTGACACTCCTCAGCTAGAGCAATAGCCAGACATTACAAGAAGCCACCCCCCCTCCTCAGTCACTTAACAGAGATGTTCCTGAAGTTATACATTTGTACATGACAGAGGTCATGTTGTGACCTACGTGTCTATGGAGATTCTCAGTCTTTCAGTCATGGTGGTCCCAAAGGAGCTTTTTCCAAAAGGCAAACTGGAATTTCTTGATTTTTTTTTTCCCTTGAAGATGTTTCGCTTCTCAAACAAGAAGCTTCATCCAGAACTGAAGAAGCTTCTTGGATGAGAAGCAATACGTCTTCAAGGAAAAATAAAGAAAGTCCAGTTGCCTTTTGGAAAAAAGCACCTTTGAGTTGTGACCTAAGTTTACCTTCAGCTATATTTTTAAGGACTTGTATAGATGGCACAGCAAAGTGCATGGGCTTCCCTTCTGCGATGGAGTAGACTAATGGTAGAAGACTTCAAGCTCCAGCCTTCTACCCCTCTATTTACATTTTCTACCAAATGCAGAAATACAAACTTCTCTTCCTTCACAGTACAGAAATGCTCTCTAGCCACAATCCACTTGGTAAAAACCGACTTGCACATACAGTGGATAACAAAATCCAGAATGTCCAGTGTACATTCCTGTAGCATAGGTGTGCTCATTTTGGGGCCAAGGATTATATTTGGCTTTCAACGGCTATGCTGGGGAATGCATACCAAAAACTTGACTGAGGCAAGGATAATTTTTATTTAATTCAATATATACGGACAGTCATCAGCATTCTGGGCAGCTAACAACAATTTAACAGCAAACAAAACGCAACACCGTAGCTGGGATAAAGACTATAAACATTCCCATTAAAATCCAATCTCATGGGCTTATTTACAATGACCTCATCCAGTGGCTTCAAGTAAATTTAAACACGAGTAGAATGTCCCTGCAGAACATCGCAAAGCAGGGGCAGCAGATTCTGCCCATTGTATCAACACCAACTAGAACCAGCTCCAAAGAGAGCAAACCAAGCCACCCCACCATCAATTGTAAAAGATGATCCAGTGGGACACTGTGGTCAATGGCATTGAAGGTTGCAGAGAAGTGAAAAAAAGCACCAGTGAACATACCAACCCTGTCCTGCTCTCTGTCATCTACAAGCACAATCAATGCCATTTTGGTCCAGATCCAGATCTAAATCCCAACTGAAAGGTGTTCAAACAATCTGCTTTCTTCAGGATTCTATGGAGCTACCACACAAGCACTTTCTCACGACCTTTCCTAAAACAGGAAGGTTAAGAGACTGGATGGAAATTATCTAGCATGATTAGGTCTAGCAATGGCATCTTCAGAAGTGGGTGAATTACTGCCTGTTTAAGTCATAGCAGAACCACCCCATCTCTCAAGGAAGAATTCACCAATTGCAAAATCTATTATATCCTCATTGAACTTTAGCTAATATTCACTGCAATTTCACAATGACTGCAGATCAGTGGTGGGTTGCTCCTGGTTCGGTCCAGTTCGCGCGAACAGGTAGCGGTGACGCCGTGACGTCACCGAACTGGTTCTACGCATCCCGGACCTGCCCCTCACGCGCGCCCGTACTTACCGGTCCGTGTGCGGAGTGCGCAGAGCATGATTGCGCGCATATGCAGGAAGCTTTTTTTGAGGTTTTTTCATCAAAAAAAGCTTCTGTGCATGCACAGGAGTGCCTGTTTGATGCACGTGCGTGCACGCAAAAGGTGCGTGCTCTGACCATGTGCAAAGTGCGTGCACCTTTAGAACCGGTAGTAGAGGTAAGTAGAACCCACCCCTGCTGCAGATCATTCACATTCACAGCTATCAGTGGTACTGTCTGTATACTAAAATAATATGCATTTACCTCACAGTCAGTGCACCTCGTTCACTTCCATCACCAGATTATTATTTTTTTTACAAAAAGAATGGGAAATCAACAGGCAACTAAGAGGGATTTGCTGAGAAAGTTGTCCCAAGAATTCTGTCTACTTCATCAGAAACAACAGGCTGAAGTTCCTCCTACATAATTAAGCTAGACTGAAGCTCATTTGCCTTCATGGGATATGCTTTAAGGCAGGGGTGTGAAGCACAAGGCCTATGGGCCGTATCTGACCCGCAATGTGGTCGGATCTGGCCCATGGGGCCATCCTGGAAAATGTAAGGGGCCGGCCCGGTCTACCCAATGCAAAGTGGAAACATTGGGCCAGCATGGCTTCGGCCCGGTCTATCCAATGCAAAGAGGAAACATACCAGGGGAGTTGTGTAAAGCTGGCCACGCCCACTAAATCAGCCATGCCCAATGAGTGGCATCAAGCTGGCCACATCCACCCAGTTGGCCACAGTCACCCAGCCATGCTCGCCCGGCCCCACCAGGTCAACCACAGCCCTAATGTGGCCCTTAATGAAATTGATTTTGACACCCCTGCTTTAAGGCTAGCATCCAACCTGGTGAGAATTTGAGCTACTTTATCTGATAGATGCCTACCATATTCCTCAGAGTAGCTGTGCAACTAAACCGCTGAGCAAATTTTATCAGAAGATCCAGGCTACATTAAACAAGAACACTAGGTGCCTGTCCTCAAGATATCCACTGCTCCAACAACAAATCCAGAGTGGGTATCATGTACTTCTGATGACCTGGGTTTGGTCATCTGATGACCTGATACCCTTGACTTCAGGGAAATTATTGCATCTGATTCCTTTTATACCCTATGACAATGAAATCCTGTTCTCTGGCACAAAGACTCCCAAGTATGAACTACAAAAAGTTTTTATGTGTCTTCTTGCTGCTGTCAAGTGGTCATCTGGATTTCTGCAGCCCAGTCATTAAGAATAAGTAACAGCCAAATACTTTTCACAGTTTGGGTCCTATCAACATTATAGGATACGGTACTTAATAGCCAGTTATCAGCAATCATGCCTTTAATGGACACTAATTTATAAGGAAAGAGTAACAACTAAAGAGCAGTCTTAGTTATTTGCAATTAAGTCATAAAACTACAGTATAATAGCTGATTCATGTGATTAACTGAGAGGCAATTAAAACCATTAAAATGACCATACAGCATTACTTGAAGTCATCTGAAATGTTTTTTTTCCCCTATGTTCTTAGTTTCCTGTAGGTATTAAGAAGCAAATTGGAAGGCATACCTAACATAAGCAGAATACAGGTAGTCCTCAACTTACAACAGTTCATTTAGTGACCATTCAAAGTTACAACAGCACTGAAAAAAGTGACTTATGACCGTTTTTCACACTTATGACCGTTGCAGCATCCCCTTGGTCACATGATCAAAATTTAGATGACTGACAACTGGTTCATACTTACGATTGTTGCAGTGTCCCAGGGTCACATGATCATCTTTTGAGAACTTCTGACAAGCAAAGTTAAGTGGGAAGCCAGATTCACTTAACAACACTGTTACTAATTTAACAACTGCAGTGATTCACTTAACAAATGTGGCAAGAAAAGTCATAAAATGGGGCAAAACTCACTTAATTTAGCAACATAAATTCTGGACTCAATTGAGGACTACAGAAAGCAGAAGATATGCCCATTCTCTGGCAACAGTATATATGAATCATGTGTGCATATCTCATAGCTAAAGCAATAATGTCTTCAGACAGGCATCTGTACCCCTCTCCCCATTTAAAATAACAAAGTGGCAAAATATTGTCTGACTCTCTTGTTCGCTAGCTTCGCAAAAGATAAAGCCTCGGATTCAGATAACTCTTTAGTTTAACTTCTGTAAGTCAAAAGAACTACACGGTGCAAATGTCCCTTCCTGGTGACCCCGAATCAGTTCACTTAACACAAGAAGCCATAGTTTGTTAGAACTATAATTTTCTAAAAAAAAAATTAATAGTTTCAACTTCACATGGGTAATGCAAAGATATAAATCATGGCTTAAAAATCCAGTGACTGAATTCATACATATCATGCTGGAGTAAAATTAAGTCAACTATACCAAAATACCAGTTGGGCAAAATTAATTATCTATTGATCAGTGAAGACCCAAGGATTGTAAATTTACTAATTTAAACTGAAGTGAGCTAATTCAACTTAGTCAATTTAGGACTTATAATAATGGTTTGTTTAGTTAAGCCATAGTTTTTTTTAACGTTGGGACTTAAGCCTGCCAAATATGTCATGTTTAAGACCTCTAAACCTGAAACCACAACTTAATGCAGGTTTTAAAAAAGCTTTCGCTGACTGGGGATACCAGCGTTCGCTGCAATTAAGACTACTACTCTGCTTCTGGAGGCTGCTACACAGTGGAAAAACGGAGATGACACCAATAAAGGAAAATATTTGTAGCTCATGGTTAAAATGAGGGATCCTTGGTGCTCTCTGAGCTTGGTTGTTTCCTTGCAGATATTTAATTACCAAACTAGGTAACAACACCGCAGTGTTAGTCACTAGCAATAATGACAAGGTGACTAGACTAACTCTGGTGAGTAGCACTGATAATGTTACCTAACTGTATCAAAAGTTCCTGTAAATTAAAAAAAAAGTTTGCATTCCTTCCAAACCTTTTAACATGGAAATATTCCACCTTGATATTTTGATGTGACTACCTTCAAATTTATTAAGTGAGATTTCTGGGCCTATTCCTTAGAAGGAATGGGATATACTTTAATTTGGGGAAGTGGTTTCCTGGGATGGATGGTGAATGAAACGATTAGGTCACAGTGGAGGTTTGGATCAATATTATTGCCCCCTTTTTTTGGAGAATGGGACCTTAACGCTTCTCCATATGGGACATGTAGGCCCATTTTGGAGGGATTAGGAGTTTTAAAAAATGAAATGGGTGCCTCTGGTTGTAGAAATTTCAATCGTGAAGCTCATGTAGCCCAAAATACACTCTGCTCACTTCAGTGGATTTCTGGAAACTACAAAAGGGGCAGTGATGTCAGAATAACAGAATTGGAAGGGACCTTTGAGGTCTTCTACTCCAACCCCCTGTACCATTTCAGATAAATGGTTGTTCAATCTCTTCTTTAAAACTTCCAGTTTTGGAGCACCCATAACATCTGAAAGCAAGTCGTTCCACTACTTAATTGTTCTAACTGTCAGGAAATTTCTCCTCAGTTCTAGGTTGCTTCTCTCCTTGACTAGCTTCCATCCATTGCTTCATGTCCTGCTTTCAGGTGCTTTGGACAATAGCTTGATTCCCTCTTCTTTGTGGCAGCCCCTGAGATATTGGAACACTGCTATCATGCTATCACCCCTAGTCCTTCTTTCCATTAAACTAGACACACCTCATTCCTGCAACCGTTCTTTGTATGTTTTAGCCTCTAGTACCACCTCTGCTTCTGTTGTAGACTAACTACTTGATTCTTTACAAGCTGTATGAGGGCTAGTCAGAACTTTGGAATCCATAGCGTAATGTACAGACTCTCCAGCGACACAGCTCACACTTTGAAAACACCAGATTGAACAGTTAGTAAATAGCAATTTCCTTGTAGATTGTACGAATGTATCCTTGCATTGCAGTAAACTGCAAACGTTAAAGAAATGCTCTGGTTATTAATACCTTTTTTTTCCCTTAGCAGCAATACGAAGTGTAAGCCGCCTCATTTTTCTTACTACCCTTTCCTTAAAGCTAATTGAAATGGCAATAAAAATGTTAGCTGGAAGTAATCAACCTTACTGGAGTACATGTCACGTGTATCGTGAATTGCTTCTGACCGAGGCACAGAAAAGAGGGCTTGGGAAAGTAAAAGATGCCAGTCCAGCATTGTTTAGGGTAAATGATAAAATTATACAACGGTGTGCAATGCTTGTTTGCTTTATTTTCTGCACTGCCATCCTCCAAACAAAATCACTTTAAATGTTGGCAAGGAACATCTTTGGCACTCAATACCCTAGTGAAATTTCATCAACATATTTATCTGCCTACACACTAAAAAGGTCAAGTACAGTTAAAATCTGTGACACGTACACTGTTGGTGTGCAGAGAATGTATTCTTCATTCCCTTAGCAGTGCATTTAAGAGGACTGCATTGAATTTTTTTTATCTCATTAGGTGTTGGGAAAAATGTTTTTGTTCTGTTGGCTCACAGCCCAATTCAACAGCAAAAAGGAGGAAAAAAGCCCAATCTTTTCTTATTTTCTCTGAAGCACAAAAAAGGGAAATATTATTTACTTTAACTCTTCAGTTACATTTCAGATATTTACTTTACTCCTTTCTTGTCAAGCTTTTTTTTTCCTGCTTTGTTAAAAAAAATATACGTTTTTTTCTCACTTTCATACAGTGGACAGATTGAATTCTTCATTCCGGGTTGAAAGCAACTGTAAATTCCTG